>WSLN01000045.1:20769-36523 GCA_019677355.1 Ceratobasidium sp. 370
GGGAAGCTATTCTGTACGTCTATAGAGGTACATAAAAAGTTTGCTAACGATACGTTGTGTCTAGAAGATTTCATGCAACAAGCTGTGTCCGCCGGCCGTACCTTGCGCTCCGCTCTTGACACAAGACTTTTCGCTGTGAGCTCTTGGAGTTCATCTGGTAGCGTTGGGGTCTCCAGCTTGAGCTTCTCTCGGACGAGCGATGAAGATACACCCCGATTATCTTCCCGACTTTCTCAGCGGCTTACCCCCACCGGCATCGGAAACAATTCTGTTGCATCGCACACGAATGGGACACGTAAACTGACTAGCAGAGTCAAAAATCAACGCGCAAAGAAGTTGGAGGTCAAGAAAAGCAGTCCGAGCCGAACCAAGCTCAAAACAAGTACAGGTCGTGCAAGGAATTCCTCCGACGCGCAGCCAGAGTGGACTGCAGTTGGCGCGGCCCTTACTTCTTTAGAGGAGTCTATTGCTAGGACAAATTTGCTTCTGCATTCCTTGACTAGTGGCGAAGCATGGGCTCGGCGCACACGATCTCGGCCTCGACTCAGCCGGGATGCAAAGGCGGCTCTTGAATCGGCCCCCAGCCGAAAGCTGCCTGGCCCAACACAGACCGCCGAAGCTCTGACGGCCCTGCTCCAGGAACTCGGTCAGAAGCAGGCAATGGCGGCCGACCTGTTGTCCCGCCTGAACCAATCGACAACTGACACACTGCCGACCGCATCTCCTAAGAAAACATTCGAAGACATATTGGCTGGCAACCCTGCTAACAAGCCTAGCGAACTCCGAACGGATAATGGGCTGTCATTAGAGAGTGGCTGGGGCCCCGATAGTGAGTCTAAAACTGGTGTGGGTCTTTAGGAAACCTTAACGTCGTTGTTGTAGCATTAGTTCCATCACTAGCGGAAAATATTACACCCGCCCCCGAGTTATTGCCCAAAGACACCGCTGTGGAAAATGGCCCCCGTGCTATTGTTCCCGACTCGACTGAAGAACTGCAGGGAACCATCGAACCAGACACTGTGTCCTTAGAATGTCAGTTTGCACCTGTTAAGGCAGCGTTTATGCCCCTTACACTTTTAGATAGCTATCATCCGCGACTCGGAACACGCTGTGCCCATCCCTACCCTTCAACACGGTCTCGATAGAGTCTTATTCAAGTTTGTCGATTTTGATATGTTTTCTTTGGTATAGCTAACACCTTGTGCATCATGAAGCCCCGGCGTACACTGGTTACAAGACCCTCACTCTCGGGTCTACAATTTCCCGCCCGAACTACAAGCGATGCCGGCGTTTACCTCCTTTGCCTATGAGAGAGTAAATACCTTTATTACGAGCTCAAAAGACACAGTCAGTACATGCTTACTAGTCACGTCCTAGTTTCATCAACTTCTCACCCGCTATGTTATATTAGGAACTTGCCGATCTTGCAAAACGACAAGGCAAAAAATTCACTGGGTCTACCTCATCGGTCTCGACGATTTTGGCTCACATATACTTCCTAATTAGCAACTGGCGTGAGGTCGATACCTCGGTGCTTAGTACCGCGTTTGTCCACATGGTATAGTTATGCCTCTAACATAGAACACGTCGGCTGATGCATTTACCTTGTGTCAACTTTCAGTCAAAAGAATTCTCTGCCGGGCAAAAAATGCCTTACACATTTTTTATGCGGCAAAACAACGGGGTTGTGGCGTTCGACTCTGGGTCGCAGACCGATGATCCCTTCAACCAAAACATTCTGTCTTACATAGTTAGTTCCCGCTTCTAACCTAAAGTGAATGTTAACGTTACTGTCTTAGGGTATTATGCTGGAGAAGTTGCTCACCCTTTCTAAAGAGAATTTCGAGACCCTTTTGCGAACCAATTCCTCTGTATTTGGTGGTAAGACCGTACTGCCCGAGCGTGAAGCATATAGGTACTCTATGGTACGCCATACAGCTATATTTCCTTATAGTGAGGCTGATTTTCCCAAAGTCGAAGTCGATGGTACTGCGGTCGCAACTGGACTGTGTCGATAGTCGACTTCCTGGAACCGGAGTATTCGATTTGAAAACACGAGCGGCCATATCAGTGCGACAGGATGTTTGGAATGTGGAGGTAAGTCTGTTTGATGCTACCACACCTTTTAGTTGTGTCTAATCCTACGACTTCAGGTTGGTTCGGGATACCAGATCCGCTCGGCAACTGGCCCCTTTGAGAGCTTCGAGCGGGAGTACTATGACCTTTGTCGCTCTGCTTTGTTGAAGTACTCGTGCGTGCAATTCTTTCCCAACCTGAACAACAACTCACCCGTGTCACTAGATTCCAAGCTCGAATTGGAGCGATGGATGGGGTTTTCGTTCTATACCATAACACTTCAAGAATATTTGGTTTCCAATACCTCCCGCTTAAAGAAATGGACGAACGTTTATTTGGAGGCCATGAAAGTGGCGAACGCGCGTTCAGGGCATGTTTGGGTTTCTTGGAGGTGATTGCCGAGAACGTTACGTCGTGTTTCCCAGGACGGGTGAGCAAGCCCATCAAGCACAGTTGCTTATATCAAATCAACTCAAACTGGTAACAGGATATCAAGGCGACAATATACACCAACGAGTCTACAGAGCCGGAGCTTTCCGTGTGGGTCGAGCCTGCCGAATGGAACGAACCAACACCGGCTCCTGTGTACCAACTGCGGCTAAACATTTACCACACCATCAATGGGGAGCATATGCCTCCGGGTGCTTGTGTTACTTTCGAAAAACCAAACTGTACGAGCATTTGCTATTCCGTATATGGTCCTTGGACTAACGCTTTTAATTCTCAGGGGCAATAAACTACAATCTCACCCGGCTTGCTCCGAGCGCAGAGACCAGAGCTGGCCGGGACAAGGCGCTTGCTCGGCAAGAGTCTATTCGAGTCTCCTGCCTTCCCGAGGGCACTACGGTTGAAGAGCTATCGAACCGAATGAAGGGCGGAGTTTTGGAAGGGTATGCCCCACGCACTCCGGGTAATACGAACGCCGCAGTAGAAGCGGAGGGGGATGGGGATGGGGTATCTTCGAGTACTCTTGATGCGTGGAACAAGAGGTTTCGAGCTCAGGCGACGCCATTCGTGCGTAGCTTGCGACAACTGTCGAAAAAAGGGCTAGAAGATTTGAACAAGTGGACAAAAGACGAATCGCCCAAGGTTGTATACAAGCCCCGGGTCTGAGTTTTTCCTTATTGCCTTGCATATTGTTATTGACCCCTTCTCACAACGCGTGCGCTAATATACATAACGTGTATTGAAGCAAGGCAGTGCGTGCCCAAGTGCCAAAAGTGGCTATTTGAAGTTCGTGTTTGAGCACTAGTTGAAGTTGACACGGCTTGTGGCCGACAGACTCGGGCGTTTATCGCTTGCAAGAGATTATGTAAACTTGTATAATTTGGTATGCAACAACTTGACAAAAAGGATATCGAGTCATCTGGTATACGTTTCAGAGCTTCACCTCATCTTCCGCCTCCTTCATCTTTCCCATCAATGTCTTCAACCACCTGTCCACCAACTGAGAGTCACTCGCAACGCTCACAATGCACTTTTCGCATCCGCACGTCGTAAACTTGGCGACGTTGAGGACGAAGTCAAACTCGAACAGACCCATGGCTGCCGCTTGGGACAAGCTTGAGCGTTGCAGGACCATTGTGCATCGTTCTGTATAAGAGACTTGCCAGGCGGGGCGGCCGTAGTAGTGTCGGGTTGAGCAACCTGCATGAGGTGAGTTTCAGTGTTGACGCGAGTTGTATGTAATAGCCGGACCTTCACAGCTGATTGGCTTGTGCGCCGCTAGAAGCACGTTAAGCACGACGTCCACACGCCTCCGCTGGAATCTAAAGAGCGCAAACGCATCATGCGTGCTCAGCCCGACCTCTTTGTCCCCCTCCAAGTCTTTCTCCGCGAAATCGAACGAAAAGGTACGCTTGGCAGCCTCCTGCGCTTCTTCTCTGAACCCCATCCGACAAGCGACGGCATAAGCCCGAATGGGGGATGAGCCTAGCACAGTTGGGCTGACGAGCTTTGAGCGCAGATCGTCGGTGACAAAACCGACATCATATTTATCGGCTGCTTGAAGGACCGCCTGGATGTCGTTTAGGGAAGTAAGAATCGGGTGCGCCATAGGGTAGATATATTGTAGGAGAAGATCAAGAGTGCGGGACGATTCCGAAATGGTCATAACGCGGTCGTTGTGGTCTGGCCCGGTAGGCATGTCAAGGAGGTCTCGAAAAACACCCGAGGTTTCGATGAGAAAACGGCTGAACACGCGAAATTGCTGGTCGTCAGACGTGATGAGAACGAGATCGGCCTCGGGTGAGGTGAACTGAGGACTAGGGATAACAGCCGATTCTGATCCTCCGCCCATCGTGGTCGTGTGTGTCGTCAAAGGCGAAGTTATCGCGAGTAATGTGCCTGCAATCGCCGTGAAAGACGGTTACGGGGTTAAGGAGGCTAGAGAGTGGTCGTCGAGGAAGGGAATGGATGAGATACGTCAAGTGATGTGATGGTTTTGAAGGCTGGACTCGGCTGTGGGGGCCCCCGTTCCGCGACCATCGGACCGCACTGCTGACGATAGACGAGAACGGGGGTCGAAGCGAACGGGGGATCGCTGGGAGCCCCATGAACGGAGCTGGCACCGCTCGAGTTGCACATACCCGCCGGATAGCTAGTCGTTTATTGGACGATACGGCCATGCCTTGCTTGGGTTGTACGTACGGGCGCGTATCTACGACTGGGGGTCCCGGAGGGGTGGTTCGTTGGACAACTCTGCAACGTGCCCAGGTTCAGTTTCGATGTCATAATTCGTCATTGAGATAGAGAACGTACCCCGCAGCCACGCGACACCGGAATCCTCGTGCAGATTCAATGATGTATTAAAAGTCCCCAAGCCCTCTAGTGACCTGGCGGCCCATTCAGGTGCTGCTATATAGACATCGTTTCCAAGCTAAGCTCGTTGTTTGAGAGCGCGAAGGAGTGAGAGCTCGAGAGTCGCGGGACTGCTATCGCTTGAAGAGAGCAAGTTCACCGGAAAAAAAGAAACAGAAAACAGGTAGATAGACATACTCGCCAGCGAGCAGCGACAACATGCAGATCTCATGGACGAGTGTGTTCGAACCGAGGTTGTTCTGCCCACTAGCGCCTCTGTCAGGGCCCTATTGGAAACTCAAGCACCCAAAGTTTTAGCTTCCACCACAACACCTGACTCGTGTGTCGAGATGCACACACTAGGTATGCCTTGCAGATGTTGTAGGAGGATACGTCTGATGTCATGCAAAGTGCAAGACGCAATCAATACCGCTCACGACCCTCTGGAGTTCGACATTGTCGGCCAATCCCATGCTCTTCTCCTCAAAATAGGACAAAATGTACCGAACGCTCAAGATAGACTCAGTATCGAAGGCTTACTAGCTCAGCCACAAAATTCAAATATACCACAAGCTCTCAATGCGGTGTCCAATCTGCTTACGGTCCCCGCGTTGACCTTGCTGATTGCCGAGATGTTTCGACCCCTTTTGATCGACCTATGTGCACGCTGGGTCGACAACGATCAACTTGACGATGTAGATCGCTTCGTAGCCTTGTGCTTACTGGTCGAGCCTTACGAAGAGATTTTTCCGTGCGTACTCATACTTGCCCCACGGTGTCTGCTTCATTCCTCCTGATCAACTCTTCCAGAGTCTTGGCCGCGTATATTGGTCGCAACGCACTCGCAAACGGCCCCCTAGCGTTCATCACCCAGGACGGCCTAGCCTTGGCTGATGTACCGGCGGAGCATCTCCAGCGTATTTTGCTTGCCTATTATCGCCTGCTTGCCGCAGATCCCGAAGCTCCAACTCGCCTGGGTTGGTCCCCCTACCTGCTACAGTCGGTTTATCGGCCCACTCTTGGGAACGTTTCGGGCGCCCATCCCGATCGTACGACTCGTTGGCTCGCATTACGCTGTTTCGGGGATCAGATGCGCCTCCCCGAAGCCACCCGGGAGAAACTTCAAGTTGAGTTTGTTGGAACATATGCTATCGATCCACTGCCCCTATGCGTTGGCCAAGAGCTACAGCTAGACCCGACCACTGGGACTACACTAATCAAGGACAACATCATTGACGCGTGGTTCTTTCCTATTGTCGAGCTTAGGAGGATTCAGACCAAGCGAAATGAGCTTGCCACCCAACCGACTCGAGGATTCTTCCGAGCACCCTCCTCGAGCATCAAGATCACCGAGGCTGATCTCCACCCTCGAATTGCAAACGTTTCTGGTGTCCTGCTATACTCCAATCTGCTAGTTTCCAGCCATGGCCGACTAACTGGATACGTCCCCACCACAACTACGACGAATGCTCTCCGTGCGCTTGCGCTCCACCTCAGCCAGCGCATTCCCACCCTCCTGACCGCGGCCCCCGCATCGGGCAAAATGACGCTTATTCGCCAACTCGCGAATCGCGTACATCCTGAAGGCGAGCATGGTCTCGTGATCTTGCAACTAGCCGACACTGCACTCGATGCTAAATCTATGATTGGCTCATATGTCTCTGCCACTACGTCTGAAAAGTCGGCTGGCGGCTTTGTCTGGCAGGATGGTGCGCTCCCTCGTGCGTTACGTGCTGGGAAATGGCTTGTACTGGCCGATGTTGATCGCGCGAGCACTGAGGTTTTGGCGACACTTTTACCACTCGTCGAGAGTATGCGTCCTGGGAAGCACATTGGGGAACTAGCTTCTCTCGACCTAGGCGGTGGGCGCGGGCGGGTTCAAGGCAGTCCAAGTTTTATGATCTTTGGGATGCGGTCTGTGACCAAATTTCAAGCGGACAAGTTGAGCGCATACGCCCCGCCGACCTTCTTCGGTCACAAGCACTGGTTCGAAGTTCAGCTGATGCCTCCAACCGTCGATGAGCTTGTCACGATCGTCGAGCGGCGGTTCTCTGGCCTGGGTTCTGCGGTCTCCCGCGCAGCAGTCGAGTTTTGGCGGGAGATGGGTGCTGTTGCCAGCAAGTTGGCCAAGCCGCGGGACATTGGCATGCGTGATTTGGAAAAGTTCTGCGCGCGACTGGAGAGGTCTTTGCCCTCACCATCTCAGGGTATTTCATTTGCACAATTGTTCCCGAATCACGTCATACGAGAGGAAATCCTATTGGAAGCGAGGGATGTTTTTTTTGCAGCGTATGAAGCTAGCTCTCCTCATTTTGTTTTGCTCTCCGCCCGGGCCGCGCAGGTGCTCGAACTGGGCTCGGAACGCACAAATTCAACCCTGTCAAAGCGCACACCCGAATACCTCGCTCGCAAGTCGGGGGAAGTGGTTGTCGGCCGTTCTCAATTATCCCCAAAAGCTACTCCGTCGTCCGTAGTTCCCGTCTCGAAGCCATTTGCGATCCACCGTCCTGCTCTGACACTACTCGAGAGCATCGCAGTCTCGGTCTCCAATCGTGAATCGATTCTCCTGGTGGGAGAGACCGGCACTGGGAAGACAACCTCGGTGCAACATGCGGCTGAGCTCACGCGAACGCCGCTCGTCGTTCTCAATTTGTCCAACCAGAGCGAGGCCTCGGACTTGCTCGGCGGATTCCGGCCTGTGGATGCGCGCGTGCCAGCCGGGAGGCTCCAAGAGACGTTCATGGAATTGTTTGGAGCTGCTTTTAGTAGGAAAAAGAATAGGGCCTTTGAGGACGCCGTGAGGGCTGCGTATGTGGGTGGAAGGTGGACGAGGGTGGTGAAGCTTTGGAGGGAGGCTGGGAAGTTGGCGGGCGTGGATGGACCACGTGGGTCGAATGAGTGAGTATATGCGAGTCTGTGAGAGCCAAAACTAAGGGGGATTTGTAGCGCGGACGAGGGCGAAAGGGACCAGGCGGAGGGACCCAGGAAGAGGAGGAAGGTTGGACCAGAATGGGACGCATTTATGCGCGCTGTTGACGAGTTTGACGCTGCACACGTGAGGGGGCAGTCCAAGTTCGTGTTTTCGTTTGTGGAAGGGCCACTTGTGACTGCTTTGCGCAATGGTCATTGGTGAGTGTTTCCATTTTACCGACCGTAGATCCGATTGATAATAAAATGTATTAGGGTGCTGTTGGACGAAATCAATCTGGCGAGCGCGGAGACGCTCGAGTGTATCGCGAGCATACTGCAGGGGCCTCGCGGATCGGTCACACTCACGGAAGCTGGACACCTTGAACCTATCCCGCGACATCCTGACTTCCGTCTGTTCGCGTGCATGAACCCAGCTACCGATGCCGGAAAGAAGGACCTGCCACCTAATATCCGCTCCCGCTTCACCGAGTTACATGTCCCTCCTCCCGACGCAGATGAGGACGCCCTTCGAAGCATGGTCACTCAGTACATCGGGCATTGCGCTCTAAGCGACAAGGCTGCGATCACAAACGTGGCGGACTTTTATATTGTAGCCAAGCGCCTGACTGCAGCACGGCAGCTTGCTGATGGCCAGAACCACGTTCCGCACTTTAGCATGCGTACGCTTGCTCGCGCTTTGACATTTACGTCGGATCTGGTGTCGACCTTGGGCCTACGAAGGGCACTTTGGGAGGGTGTCACAATGGCATTTATGATGATTTTGGATGCGAAGAGTGCAGAGATCCTCCGCTCTACGGCTGAAAGGCACATTCTGGGTGGCGTGAAGAACCCATCGGCTTTGCTCAATCAGCCCGTGCCTCCGCCCGAGAAGGATGCGTCGAAGTACGTTCAGGTTGGGTCGTTTTGGCTCTTACGAGGGCCAGTGCCCATCCAATCGGTGGACGAGTACATCCTGACGCCGTCTGTGGAAGCAAAACTTGTAGATCTCGCGCGTATTGTGACAACACGTCGGTTCCCTGTGCTTATTGAAGGTCCAACCTCAAGCGGCAAGACGAGTTCCGTGGAGTACCTGGCCAAGCAGACTGGACACCGATTTGTGCGAATCAACAATCACGAACATACAGATTTACAAGAATATCTTGGGTCATACCTTACGGATCCCGCGACGGGCAAACTCAAATTTCAGGACGGAATCCTCGTGCGGGCGCTGCGAGCAGGGGACTGGATTGTGCTTGATGAGCTGAACCTGGCTCCAACAGACGTACTAGAGGCACTCAACCGCTTATTGGACGACAACCGAGAGTTGGTTGTACCCGAAACAAATGAAGTTATCCGACCCCATCCCAATTTTATGCTATTCGCGACACAAAATCCCCCTGGCCTATATGCGGGCCGTAAAGTCCTTTCGCGTGCCTTCTGGAACAGATTCCTCGAAGTTCACTTTGACGACGTACCCCAGGACGAGCTCGAGACTATTCTATGCCAGCGATGCAAGATTGCCCAGTCACACGGGCGCAAAATCGTGGCGGTTTTTCAGGAGCTCCAAAAGAGACGTCAGGTTGGGCGAGTTTTCGAGACGAAGAACAGTTTCGCGACTCTGCGCGATCTCTTCCGGTGGGCGAATCGACACTCCGAGGGATATAACGAAGGCTCCGTGGGCGGAAACTACCAGCATCTTGCAGAACAAGGGTTCATGCTCCTCGCTGAACGCGCGCGCAGGGACGACGATCGCGCAGTGGTCAAATCAGTGATCGAAGACATTATGAGAGTCAAGATCGACGAGCGGGCTCTGTACGACTTGGCTCAGCAACGAATTGGAGTCCCAGTTTCGATGGAATCGAATGTTGTTTGGACCGGTGCGATGCGAAGGCTCTTTACACTCGTTGCAACGGCCCTCCGACACAATGAACCGGTGTTATTGGTGGGGGAGACAGGATCTGGGAAGACGTCCGTTTGCGAATTGCTCGCCCTCGCCACGGGCAGGCCTTTGCACAGTCTTAGCTGCCACCAGAATACTGAGACTGCCGACCTGCTCGGAAGCCAGCGGCCGCTGAGAAACAGGACGGCGCTTCGGGATAGTGCGGTTTTCGAAGCGACCAGGCTACTACAAGAAATGGGTTATGTCCCTTTGGATACGGCTCTCATTGACTTGGATCATACCATTCAGCTCGTAGAGTCTGCGCTGAAGAGCTGCTCGCCCGAACAATTGCCTTCCCTCCAACAAATGCTCTCGTCATTACATCATACCACGGCACTCTTCGAATGGCATGATGGACCACTCATCCAAGCCATGCACGACGGTGGACTATTCTTGCTAGATGAAATCTCCCTTGCTGATGACTCTGTGCTCGAGCGGCTAAACAGTGTCCTCGAGCCATCGCGTACGGTCGTTCTTGCCGAAAAGGGAGGGAACGACATTTCACACCTTACCGTTACCGCGACGCCAGGTTTCCAGCTTGTAGCTACCATGAATCCAGGAGGAGATTACGGCAAAAAAGAACTTTCACCCGCACTGAGAAACCGATTTACGGAAATATGGGTACCACATGTTTCGGGGCGTGCGGACCTCGAGCAGATCATCGACCATAGCTGGGCGGACGAGCGCCTGCGCTATTATACTTCAAAGCTGCTTGATTTTACGGAATACGTCGGGCAGGTGCTGAAGGATCAAAACGCGTTAGGGCTCCGAGATTTACTTGTGAGTTTTTATTTGGATTGATATGTTGACCTACACTAATGCAATGGCTACAGGCCTGGGTTTATTTTTCTAAATTTTGCGCATTCACAACACCCATAGCACTTGATCTCGTTTTTGTGAGTAGCGTCCAAACGTGAACATGGCGTTTTAATTGATGTATTTTTTTCAGCACCACGCCGCACGCTTGACAGTTTTGGATGGCCTTGCGACCTTTGGCTCGATCGCTACGCTCCCCTCCCATCAAACCCGAAAGCTCGGCCAAGCATTGGAACGGAGACTTAACGAATTGGTTCCCTTGTCATCAGCTGATCTGACATCGATGGGAACACTCAAGGCTACCGTTCTTCACCCTAGGCTCTCGATTGGATCATTCTCGATTGAGCTTGGCAAGCTTGCGCCTGCTTCAAGCGGCTTCAGTTTACAGGCACCGACCACTCTCATGAATGCCTCCCGAGTTGTTCGGGCTCTCCAAATACCCAAACCAATCCTACTTGAAGGCAGCCCTGGTGTTGGCAAGACTAGCTTGATTGTCGCTCTCGCGGCAATGTCAGGGCATACCCTGTGTCGAATCAATCTCTCGGACCAGACTGACTTGATCGATCTGTTTGGCTCCGACATGCCAGTAGAGGGCGGCAATCCCGGTGAATTTGCGTGGAGAGACGCTGCATTCCTTCGTGCAATGCAAAACGGAGACTGGGTGCTCTTGGACGAAATGAATCTCGCTCCACAGGCAGTTCTTGAAGGGCTTAATGCCGTGCTTGATCATCGGGGAACTATTTTCATTCCGGAGCTTGGTCGCGATTTTACAAAGCACCCCGACTTTCGTGTTTTCGCTGCTCAAAACCCGCTTGGCCAAGGTGGAGGGCGCAAAGGGCTGCCGAAATCCTTTATCAATCGCTTTACCAAAGTCCATGTCGAGCCTCTGTCCCGGGAAGATCTTCAGGTCATCTGCCGACTCGTCGAGCCTAACATTCCCGAAGAGGTCCTTGGGGAAATGCTGACCTTCAACGAACGCCTATGCGAAGAGGTTGTCGAACGAGCACGTTTCGGTCGCGAAGGTAGCCCATGGGAGTTCAATCTCCGAGACATTATTCGTTGGACCGCTCTTTGGAAATCGCCCGGCTTGCCTTGTTCCCGCTCCCCCGTCGAGTACCTTGGGGATATCTATCTCTCCCGGTTCCGCTCGCGCACTGATCAACATTCCGCGCGTGCGCTGTATGACATCGCGAACATGCCTGACCCGAGCTCTCATAAGACCATCGTGATTGGACTGGACCAAGTACAATTAGGACACACGCTTGGCAAGAGGAGCCTCGGCCATGTGCCAGCCCCATCTTTGGCTTTGCTACGCAGTCAGTCGGCGAACCTAGAGGTTGTCTCAAAATGCGTCAGTTCTGGGTGGCTTTTAATCCTCAACGGGCCGAGTCATTCCGGGAAGACTTCCTTGATTCGAACTCTTGCTACTCTCCAAGGCGCTGATTTACGGGAATTATGTTTGAACCCCGGAGCAGATACCAGCGATCTACTTGGCGGTTTCGAACACTCAAGCTTGGAACTGAAACTTGGGCAACTTGCGTCACGGATCCGCGCCTTTTTTGATTCCACGATTTCGGCGACCGGCAATTTAGGAAATGGCTTGGAGAATCTGACCGGAATCCTGTTAGCAAACCAGATGGATTCTTCTCATGAGTTCTTGCGAGGACTCTGCGCCCACTTGGAAAACTCCCCCTCTGATGGCTCTATAAATCTTGTCGCTGATATCAACAAATTTCTCGAGGAAGATTTCACTTCTGCTGGCCGTTTTGAATGGGTGGACGGACCCTTGGTTCAGGCGATGAGGGACGGCTCCTGGCTGGTGCTTGATCACTGTAACCTCTGTAACCCAGCCGTATTGGACCGTCTAAATTCGTTGTGTGAGACTGGGGGTGTCCTCGTTCTGAGCGAGCGGGGCAATATTGGCGGAGAGATCCCTGTTGTTGTTCCTCATCCTAATTTCCGCCTTTTTATGCTGCTCGATTCGCGGTACGGGGAACTCTCTCGTGCGATGCGGAACAGAGGGGTTGAAGTGAGCATTTCACCTGTGGATCACCAACTTGATATATCTCGGATCCGACAATGCGCAAGGCTCCCCAGAGTCCACAACTTAGGAGAACAATTCCTGCTCGAAGATCTCGCCGTTGCCCAAACATCTCGACGAGGACTAATTGTACTCGACCCAGCCCTAGACCAGCCCGCTTCGACTGTTGTCCTTGGTAGTCTGAGTTTAGCGGCAAGCGACTACAGAGCATTCGGGTCCGTTCACATCTTGGGTTTGCTAAGCGAGCTGTCCCACGCGGCCCCACTCCCTCGTCATTGGACTAGCATCTTGCTGTTCCTAGTCACCAGCATGCCTCGGGAGTTGCTACCTAGCTTGCCACAGCAACTGCAAGCGCTTGGCTACGCTTTGCCACACGACTTATGGGCGAAGGTCTTGAACCACAACCTCCTGAAACTCTCCGACGACCTGCATTCGCGCGTAGGGAATCAGCGGGGAGTGCCGTCTCGATTTCTCTCTTCTCAGGTTAGTACTGACAAATGCCTTTTGTTTTGCCAAAACAGCTTCATTAGCTTCCCCCCTCGATTTGTACTGAGACAGTTCAATATATTTGTTAGCCCGTCCTACTTCACATGAACCCAAACGTCATGTCTGCTGCGTTTTTGCCCGAGCCGTACCTTGAATCCGTGATATCTGAATCGGCCTGCGAGGCCGTCGTGCGAGCTCACCTCACCCCCACCCTGAACCCATTGGTCAATATGCCCACAGACGGCCAAATCTCCATCTTGGATAAGTCTAGGCTCATTTGGGGAGGGCAGGGGTCAGGGATAACGGCGCCGCGCTGTGTGCGATCAATTGCCCCCCTTATTTCAACTTTGCAGACTGCATGCGGACTTTCGTTGAATTCTCTTCAAGTTTTGAGCCAACAGGCAAGTCAAATAATATTTTCGAGACAATCAGCATATCTCACGTCCTAACTCTAGCACACCCTCGACTCAGTCCAAGGCCTCCTTGATTGTACAGACGTTCTACGTACGATATCCGAAGCACCCTTTGTCGATTATGCGGCCATACGATCACTCGTGCGACTCGTTTGCGAAGCTTTCAACACTCCAGACTTTCCAAAAGATTATTTTCAAGAAGCCTTTGCGATCGCAAACGGCCTGCTTCAGGATACGGCAATTAACTCGGGAGAAGCTATGCTTCAGGTGTGGGCGACGATGCAACTCCCTACACTGATGCAGGGCAGCCAAGATCCATTTTGCCAGCTCTTCGCCCATTTGACACAACAATCCGAAGCTCACCAAGGTTCGTGTTCAATCCTATTTTTAGCCTGAGATACTCAATATTTGGAGTTAGAGATTCGCAGGAAAGCCCTCGACATCGCAGCTATGCTACATTTAGGCGATTCCAACGAGCTAGTTGAATCCGCATTGAAGCTCGCAACAGTAGGTTTGTAGACATGGTACCCATATGTGTATTAACTGCCTTGTTTCGCTTAGGCCGAGAGTAGGCCAGTTGTAAATGGTTCCCTTCATCCCCCGAACGCCGACCATGAGGAACTCTGTGTTTCGGCTCTGAACGTGATTGCTCGCGCTCTCAATGGTACTCTGTCTACCCAGGTAAATACCGGGTATCACAATCACTTGCGCGTATTCACTCACATCCCACAAGCTGAGTGGGGCGTTCTTCGACGCCGTCTCGTGCATTACCAGGAACGAATGGCTATCGCTTACATACTTGCGGATGCTCGTGTGGGAGAGGGAATTTTCAAGGGGAGTATCCGCGACATACTCGCCAACACAGCCACCGGCGCTGTCCTCCAGCGGATACTCCCTGAGCACTTTGTTTGGAAGTCACCTCGGATGGATGAGAACTTGTTGGTCGATATCTCGCGATGAAGTCAGTGGACGCTTGCTGTAATCCGTCCTCCATTAATCGTTTCAATGACGTACAGGAAAAGCCATCTGGTTCCGAGTTGCTTCTGAAATCAGTTGAACATTCTATATGCTATGAGCGATGGTGGGTTACGGAAAAACTTTGATAAATACGTCTAACGCCAGCCCCTCCTAGTGCTGCCTCGTCGATCAATCTCGGTCAATATCAGCAATACAAAACAGCACTTCAGACACAATGCGCTCACCTCAAAGCACAAGCTTGCTCAGCAAGTGATGATCGACTAGTATCACTCGCTATGGTCTGGGTCCATTCTGTCTCCCTGGTAAGTGCTCCGAGTTAAAACTTGCTCCCCATGCTCAATTCGTTTCAGATGTTTGCGGCCTTTGGCGCTGAGACCACCCAAGATGAACAAGCGCGTGTAATCGACATCCAGAACCAGCTATCCTGTCTTCCAGAGAGACAACTTGCTTACCAAACCGTGATCAACCTGGCTGATTTCCTGAGGAGATGCAGCGTTCCCCTACTAGCACGCGTCTCCGAAAAACATCTGGTTGAGCTCCATAATATTGCACTCGCTACACAAGCAAGCAACTTGGACTTCGCAGGGTTCCTAGGAGAAGCTTGGATTGGTGCTGCCTACATGTTGCTAGAGCTCTACTTCCCCGAAATCCCCATGGACCCTCTAGGAGGACGAAATTGCCAAAGCTTGGTCTGGAGTTCGCGCCTCGAATGGCTGCATACCCATATTCATACGCTGACATTGGGTCAGGGTCTCGTACACAGCGCAAATTATGAACCCATTCTTGGTCGGCTACGCGATAGACTGTCCGTTGCAGAGGGTCAGTATGCGCAACTCAAGCCAACCGTGGTTCGAGGGCCGGGACACCTCGAGCGACTGACGGAGATGTTCACCGAGGTACAATCATTCTTGTCTCAGGCAGTTGGCCATGCACGGGTCTCTCAGCTGGTGCACTCTATTAGAAACAGCGCTCAAGCTCGCGATTTCTCGCAGGAAGAGATGATACAAGGGACGATCACGACCTTCTTGCGCCGCCTCCGCGAGAACTACGCCAGCCTCCAGGATGTTCTCCTGCCTGTGGAATATGCTTTACATCAGCTGAAATATGGGGTTCGAATGCACGCCTCTGTCGCCCAATACCGTTCGGGAAACCAGGATGCTGTCTCCAAAGTTACTCGGCTAATGTTGCAAAAGCCTACCGTACTGGGGTGCCAAGCCCTACTCGAGTCCGATCTGGCGACCCTCGCCACGACTGTACCGTTGTCTGTGTCGGCGGCCGAATGGATACTCGCAAAAG
>WSLN01000046.1:0-43292 GCA_019677355.1 Ceratobasidium sp. 370
TTGTTGATACGAGCCGATACGAGCCGGCTGAGTCAGCTGTCTCGAGTCGGACTCGCTACGGTCACGGAGCAGCGCTATTCGGGCGTGCCCAACATATCTTGTTTGACTGCAGATCCTATTACGTGTGAGGTGTGTCCCAAACTACTGGACTGCTTACGATGCTTCCTAACTCTGTGTGGTCAGACATGCGGTTCCACTTTAACCCCTCAAGGCCAAAAGAATAAACGAAGAAACACGGGGGGTATCCTTAGGATCCTTCGCGATGGCGAGCAGCCAGAGCGTGTGATTGTCATTGACGTGGGCAAGACCTTTTTTTCAGCCGCGCACGACCTATTTCCTCGTTATGGGTTACGGCGGATCGATGCCGTCTTGTTGACGCATTCTCATGCTGATGGTATGTCGTAAACGCAGGCACGCCGCGGTATACGTACTTATCGGACCGTTGTCACCGAAGCGATGAACGGTTTAGATGATTTGAGAGGCAAGCTCTTACCCCGCTTTCTTGGCTGCTCTAAAATTAACCTCTTAAAAGCTAGCGTGGACTCTTGACGGAAGCATACAAGATCACATCGACATATATGTTTCTGCTTTTACGTTCAAAGGTGCGAGGTTTGCGCTGGTTTGTTTATGGTGAGTTAATTGACCTCTTTTAGAGGTTCAGAGGTCCTTTCCGTACCTAGTTGCAAAGGAGTTTGCCACGGGCGGCGGCGATGTAAGCCAAACTTCGACCCTCGATTGACGGATTTTTACTCAAGGCTCCAATGACAGATACCCGAATTTAGGTGGCACATCATAAAAGAAAACGAACCCTTCAGGATTGAAGGCACTGGTTTCGATATCACGCCTATTGCGGTGCACCATGGGCGACTGTTCACAAACGATGAAGCTGGTCCCCCTGGATTCACACAAACTCCCGACGATACCCCCGGTATATCTCGCGCGGCCACCCCATCAAAGTCGTACCTTGGACTTGGTTCCGCAGAGTCATCCGATCGCCTTTCACCTCTGACTCCTTTACAAAATGATCAGTCGCTGAGGTCCTTGGAGGTCAACCGTATCGCCGCACCTCAACCGCATTCTTTGCTAGGGAAACCAAAACCATATCTGTGTTATGGTTTTATTGCGGGCGATTTCATGGTTTATCTCTCCGACGTCTCCTACATCCCTCAAGATGCTTGGCAAACCATCGAGCTATCCGTGTCAACCAGTGGACGAGACACGAAACTCGATGAATCGATGGTAGCTCTGTCCATGAACGATGGTGAACTGGCACGATCAAAACGCTACAAACTATTGGTCATCGATTGCCTCAAATTGGAAGCACATACTTCACATTTCGGGCTTCAGGTAAGTCTCGTTGTCGTTACTATAGTGCTACTCAAAGAGCTACTGGCCATAGGGTACCGTAGAAGCTGCCAGGCGTTTGAATGCAAAGAGGACATACATGGTCGGATTCGGTCATGGTATACCACACTCGGGTTCGCACTTGCTGACCTAGTCTTGCCCTACGTTAACATTAATTGTGTGTTTATAGATTGGGTGAGCATCGGGAAAAGACTCGGGGGGAAGGATCTTGGAGAGGCGGAGGCTCAGAGACCTCATATTATAAAGGCATTAGGGATGGTACCACCAAGAGAAGGGGGGGATATTTGGATTCGGCCAGCGTACGATGGTCTTCGTCTCTTCGCAAATAGGACGGACATATGGGAAGAAGAATCTGAGTAAATAGACGCTTATACTTCGCGCTTCTCGCCATAAAAACAATTTTTACGAATAGAGGAAGCGACTTTGAGTCCGTGGCACTGAGTGGCTACGGATAAGTGCAGCTGTCACGTGCCACAGGCCTGGCCACCACCCGCTCACCACGTATCTTGACACGCACCCATTTTGATCAGCGATTAACACCTGGACTGCCAGTTCTGACTCAAGAAGACGAATACAGCTAAGGACTATCTGCGAAGTACCCAGAGGGACTCACTTGTAAACACGCTTGGCGGAAAGCTCAAACGCGACACGTTACACTTATGACTAGCGCCCAGCTCAAAACATTGCTTGCTCCCCCAGATCTGAATCTAAGCGAGGCCAGAGCACTTGAGTATCTCGATTCCAACTTCACATCCTGGAGCTCTCTCGGCGCGTTATCGCAACTTGATGGAGAAGTTGAACGTACACGACTTGAGAGCAGCGAGCTGCAGCAGCAGGTGCGTGGGATGTTTCCATTTAACCACTCGGAATTGATGCAGCAGCCAGTAGCTAGAAGAATCGAAGGCAAAGGCGGATGGGTTAATTGCCGACACTATTCGCCAAACCCAACAATTCCTGGAAACTGCACAAGAGGCATCGTTGAAGAGGCATATTTTGGCGGATGAAATTTCGGCTCTTCAAGAAGAGCTAGCCCCCGACGGCGAGTCACGGGGGAAGCCGTCTCTGTTGTATGAGCTAGAACAACTGCACAAGCGGATAGCGGAGCTAGAGGGCGCTAAGGTTTATATGCGAGTCCTGGAGCGAGGATTGCAACTGAGGTGCGTATTTATTCCTTGTTATATCCTTATGACTGAATCGTTTCTACAGCGAAAAGGCAATCCAGGCGGTTCTCCAACCGTCCACGATATCTTTCTCTGGTGCAGTCTTGGACCCATTCCGAGAATTGGGAACGTTTGTTTCGAAGACGGGAGATCTACTTGATTCCCCTCAGTCAACCACACCCACCACGCTGAACATCGTACGCTTTCTTCGAGACTTGGTGACTCAGACATGGAAGGGTATCAAAATGATACTGTCAAGGTATGTGGCACGCTGTTCAAACCCGATAGAGGCCTGGACTTATGTATCCTGCTGTGGTTCATAGTCGCTTAATCGCAGCCTCTGAAAAGGTTTCCTGGCCGTTGCCTATCAACCTTACCACTGTGTCTCCAGCCGACACCGAATCCTTTCAAAAGGCGTTTTCGGATTTGTTAACCTTGCAATCAGAGTAAGCTGGTAGCCCAACAACTCTAAACAAATCCTAACTAATTCTACTCCAGGGGGGAGGCCCTCCAGCTGTTGGATGAGTCTACAAGTGAGAAAAACGAAAGAGACGGCCTGTACGCGTTGGAGGCTCTCGTTCATCCCATCGCCCTACGCTTCAAGTTTCATTTTGATGGTACACGACCAACAAACAGGCTGGATAAGGTGAAAAAACTCATTCGTGAATTTGTTCTTGCACTTGCTAATAGCATTCCAGCCAGAATGGTATTTTACCCACGTATTAAACATTTCACACGAACACAGAGGGTTTATGGAGTATTTCATCCAACCGCTCGTTGACGAAACCCCCTTCCACAACATCAACGCTCAGGTGAGTGGGCACAAGGACCACGCTTCGTTTGGCTTATGTTCTCAATACAGAACGAATTTACCCGTTTACTATTTCCTATCTTGGCGCGCAAAATCCGACGGAGTGTGCCTACTCTCCTCACTCAACCATCACTCCTCGCGCACACTATATATCAAGCTTTACTGTTCGACGCCGCCATTCGGGAGTCTAGGTTCACGCTTGCAAATACCTGGGAATGTAAGGAAGACAAGCACAAGGGCAAGGAATGGCCTGGTATTGCCGACGTTATTCTTGGGCATAAAGCTTGGTTTGATGAGTGGATGGAAGCAGAGCGCAAATGTAAGTAATATTTGTTAGATATAACGGTACGAGTTCGAAGTTTGACCTTGTCCAGTCACTGAACACCAATACAACGAAATTATTATCTCGCCCGACGCCTTTGCTTTTACTAATGACGACGGGGAGGAGAATCAGTCACAGTCGGAGATAAAGGCGACCAACTCTGCTCGTAGAATCAAGGCTCTCTTGGAGCAGGTTACTGGTATGTGCGTTGTGCTATATATGTATATTTTCAATTTACCTATGACGCTGGTAGAGCGATACCAGCCACTTCCTCACTACAACCAACGAGCACGGTTCCTTATCACCGTCCAAGTCCCAATCCTTGAAGCATATCACGCTCGTATAACATCGTCCCTGGACGCTTTTGAGACGTTGTCTTCCGCGTTTGTGCGTGCCGTACCTGGAGCCTTGGCAGGACAAGTTGGCGCCGGTGTCGATACCCGCCGACTTACAAGTGGACACGAAGGGCTTCAGCGTTTACTCAAGGCATACGCCAGCGCATACGCTATGAAGGACGCCATGCAAGTATGGGGGGATAGTCTTGTGAGTTATGACCTGCCGTTTCGGCTAACCCTTCCTGACATGGTGGTGTGCTAGTTTTTCTTGGAGCTCTGGTCTGAAATCAACGAACGGGCGGTGTTACGCGCAAAAGCGGACGCTCACCCATCGTTGCCCGCAACCTCACACGCGCAAAAGGGCGAACAAGTGCATGGCACACTGTTTGATGAACTCATTGGACAATACTCGTCTATCGCGACTCGGGCTAAAGATATGATGATACGTCATATTTGCTCTGAGGTTGAAACGGAGCTTAAGCCATACTTTGCCAAGTACGCAGTCTCAAATCATGATCGCTGCGATTGGAATCGAGCGTTGACGATTCGGGCAGGCAATGGGAAACTTCACAGGGCGAAGATGACGACTCTGTTAGGATCCCCACTTCACTTGTTTCACCCTTGACAACGCTCTCTACGCACTTGTCTCTCCTCTCCAAGACACTATCTCCTCCAGCTTCAGCGGCAATTTACCGCCGAGTGGCTTCATCCCTCGCGTCACATATACTTCAACGATCTGTGTTCCACTATGGCCGTGGGCGTTTAACGCCTGCGCGTGGTGTTGCATTCGCACGCGAGGCCAGCTTATGGGTGGAAGCCAGCCAGATGGCAATGCCAAACCGCCGCGTGGAAGCACCTTGGCAACGTCTCTTAGACGGCGCGAGGCTAGTGGCCATCAAGCAGGGCGAGGATTTTGAAGCCGCCAAGAATGTGTTGTGGGACGGGACAGAGGAACAGTGCTCGGAGTTTGCGGAAGCCGTAGGTGTCAAGGGGCTTAGCAGGCAAGAGATGCAAGATGCATTAAAGGTGAGGTCGGATTATTAGATGATGATAGGTGCACGGCGGAACGATGGACTCGGCTTGCGATCGGTGCCCAGAGTGTTGTCTCTTACGATGTCTGTATGGTAGGGGATCATATATGTACATGCATTACATACTAGAGTCGCTCTAGCTTCGACTTCAAGACCGCTTTGGAACCAAACTCATATGCTCGTCTCCTGTCGCTACTCTCATCTGGCGCTGACCCCTGCCCCCAAGAGAGTGCGTATATGCACCGCGAGTTGAGGCATCCCTGTTATTTTCGACTGTCATGCACCTGCTCGAAGTGAGGCCATTTTAATTTTTTCGATTATAACTAATTATAACATAAATTACCCACCTTTGATATGTTTTCGCTTCTATTGTGTATTCCATAACGAAACACTTCCCTGTATCCCTTAAGGAGACTGCTGCTGCGTGGGCAATGCCCATGGGGCCGAAGGGTATTCAAAGCAATCGTACGCATATAGCACCATCCAAATGACACCGCCGTAACGAAGTCTGGTTGGTTAAACTTTCCTTTCTTACATTAAGTACTTGATGCGACCAATCATAGCTTGAGTACGGCCTAGAGCTGTGAGGGTGAGTCGGTGGAAAATAAAACAAACAGTAGAAAACCGTGCGGCATGCCTGAGGTGCATGTAGGTCGCATGGCAAGCCTCAGCAGAAGCTACGAGCACTCCTATTGCGGCCGGGTGTGTCCTCCGCAAGCTACATCCCACGCTCGCACACAGGCGTACAACATGCAATGTAATGGGCTGCTGTGCAAGATTAAAGGTTATATACAGGGAGTAATCGGGTAGTTTTCAGGGATTGCCGGCACAGGGGACATTCAGCCTAGCGGTAGGGTTAATAGTTATTTCTTTAAAAGAAAGGCACTTGCCTTTTCTTCTGCCCAGCCTGCTATACAATTCCAACAAAATAAGTGACCACACTCGGTGGCGGCTGTTGCAGTTCTCTCCTCAAGACATAATGTGCATCTGCGGCCGGCGCGAAGTCCCGAATCAATTGCAGCGATGTTCAGCGCTGTAAACTCGTCAGTTTCTGGGTCTGGCAGCGCGTCTGTATCGCGATCGTTCGCTTGTTGTTCAAGAATTTTGGAAACCGGCCGAGAGTCAATGTATCGTCGCCGCTGTGTGTCAGGTTCGACCGGAATAGGAGGGGGGTTGACCGATAAAGCGAGTGCGTTGGTAGGTTCTTGGGGTGGCTCCGGTTCTAAGGATTTGAGTCGCTTATCGAGGGCAGTGTAGAACCTATGTAAGAGACGGATGCACATGAGGACACCCAAGAAAGAGTATGATGGTGGTCGGGCATTCGGATCGGGTAATGTGCCGGATATCTATGAGGCATTTCGGTTAGTCAGGCGGGGCAGAAGAGACCACAACCATACATACGTGTTTTACACCAAGCATTCTTTTCGTGAGACTATAGTATGTCCCGGAAAGATAGAAGAGCGCAAGATTAAGTTCTCCTGCTGCTTCAAATATCGAAGGCACAGCTCCCAGGCTGGTCTGTATAATGGATCCAGGTTTGAGTCGAGCTGCAAGCTTAGATGCCAGATAACCAGGTAGGGTGGGAAGCAGAACCAAAGCTATTCTCAGCTACATTCGGTAAGTTATAAAACCGGCGCATCATAGATGATTAATTCTTGCGTACTTTGAGGGTTAGGAGTGACCTAGGGGCGGGATCGTATGACCACATCCCAACATACTCCTCCCCAAGAGTTTGACAGGCTCAGGACAAGTCATGAAAGTTAGTTACAGAGTCGTTTGAATGATTGTTTTACTCACCACGCAAGGATGTCAAAGAAAAGTATATGAGATTTGTCGCCAGGTCAACTTCAGCCTCTCTTCGATTCAGCCATCTGCTGCCTGTAATATAGAATGTTAATTCAAGTGAGACATGAACAAGATATACTAGCCAAGATAGCTCCGCAGCACGTCGGTTACTTGCTCTCGAAGTTGTGCTACGTGTTGGAGGTCTTTTTGGTTCGACCTAACTGCGGCGTGTGAGTTTAAGCAAGAAACGACCCTATACATATATACGTACTAATTTGAGCCTGATTCGCCCGCGGCGGGCTAGTAGGGCAAGATTCTACTTCTGAAGAATGTACTGCGGGCGTTGGGTCCATGGGGGTGAGAATGAGGTCCGGTACAAACTGGGCTTTTCGTCCCGGTCCGTCACATGATCCGGGCCACCACACACCCAAACTTTGCCCGAGTTCCAGCTGCCGAGTTCTCGCCTAACCGTCAAAATGCAGCGCGGGATGCCCATGCAGCATGAGCCATCTGTTTGGCAGAAGAGTGAGCTAGAGCTAGTGTTGAAGCCCTATCTAAGTTTGATTAAACGATATTTTTAGTGAAGCGCGTACCCTCGTCAACCGTACGTTCTGAGCAATTCTAACAGTCTTTTGCAGGATGGGTGCCCTGATGGGAGGAGGGGTCGGCCTAACCATCGGTTTCATATTTGGGTCTTACAGTATCCTTCGGTAAGCAGTTATCTTCTGTGGCTTGAGTGAAGCATTCACCGTGTGGACAGTGGTGGTGCCGGACCTCGCGGTGCAATGGCTACGCTGTCACAGTACATGCTCAGTAGTGCGGCTACGTTCTCTTTCTTTCTCTCTATCGGCTCTGTAAGTATATCTGACCCCGCTTGTCTAATTTCTGGATCTTACTACCTATATACCTGGTAGGTAATCCGAAACGAGGAACTATCACTCTCGTCGGTAGCTGCGACGCAGCAGCAAATGTTACCCCCGGTGGTTCACTCACGAGTTGAGGGGGCGACGTTGATGCGGGCCAGGTGGGCCATGGAACGGGCTAAAGCACGCCAGGCTCTAGAAAAAAGTGATAACTAAGTTGTGCATCCATTGAACCCACAGCACATCATTGCGGCAATAAGGATTCCCAGGTTTTTGTTGAATATATAATGCAACATATGGTGTTCTGTTGATAGCACCTATTTGGGTACGAACATACTTGTTAGAGAAAGCTTATGACGCGCCCGCTGGTTGGATGAGGGTGATGTTGTCTCCCTTGAGTAAAATGCGGCCTGTACGGTGTTAGATGATCAGTGGCTGGCATAATCGCGAGTCAAGGGCACATACCGATGCTTCGTCGAGGTTTAGAGTCCTTCGCGTAGACTTCTTCTGCTTCGTCAACTACAACGTTCATAAACTCGTCGAACCCCTGTATATTGGCGTAGTTAGCAAAACGTGAGGGAGCAGGCGTGTCTGGACTTGCGATGATGCGTCCATGTATCCTCATTTCGACGTTGTCATAAAGCCAGATAATGACTTTAGTTTTCTGAAAAGCATAGTTTTAAGCTCCGATAAATATCTTGGCCATGCGGCTAACCTGCTGCAAATTCCTAAAGATAACATTCTGAAGAAAGAGGTTTCAGCGCTAAAATACAAAGCTTGTCCACATGCACTCACGATGGGCTGGACCATCACGCGCTGTTGTCGTCCACTCATGATTTTGGCTTAGTTGGGGAGGTTTGGCAAAGCGGGTATGAATACTGGAGCGTGTGGTCGAGCGACAGCAGACTCGAGCCTTGTCGTGCAGAGACCCCTGATCACGTGTCAGCCGATGCCTAATATTGGTCGAGGGCGACGCGCCCCCTTCCGATACACCACGACATCACGACGGCAGCGACGTAAATACCACTACTCGTCGAGACAAGATGGAGGTGAGCTTTTTAAATGAAATGCTCAATTCAATGCGTAGGCTGACGCGCTCATAGCCCACAGTTGCTCCATCCTCCTCGTCGACTGCTGCGGCTGTCTCGTTTATTACGTTTGTCCAAGAACTAAACAAGAAAACGAAGCAATGGGGCCCTATGATAGAGCTTTGCGCCAACTCGGAAAAAACACTCGAGCGCTTTAGATACCAGTTTCCCGAAGATTGGCTGTATAGCGACCAGCTTCGCGGAGAATGGAGCGCGTACAACGAGATTTTGAAACGCAAAAACGACTCGATTCAAGAACAAATGGGTGCGTGTTTCCTAGTATTCTCAAGCTAATAGGTCTTGACACGCCCATTCAGCCGGTCTCCAGCTTAAGACGATTGCGGAGGATAAAGTTGTGGAGAATAAAATCACCGACCTGCTCACCGAGTGGGAAAATACGCGTCCAGTCCAAGGCCGTATCCCCGCCGACGTCGCACTTTCTACAATCTCGACTTTCGAAATCAAACTAACGCGCGTACAAGAGGAATATGATCTCGTCTGTCGCGCCAAAGATGCACTGGGTCTTGAGCTCGTCAAACACCAACGACTTGACCCGGTTATCGAGGAAATGCGCGACTTGAAAGGTGTATGGACGGCGTTGAGTGGCGTTTGGAGCCAGATTGGGGAACTGCGGGAGATGGTTTGGGCCACGGTTCAGGTATGGGGTGGTTTTTTGTTCCCCTGCACTCGGTGAGGCTAAGTCCACACGGCCTTGGTAATCTAGCCTCGCAAATTGCGTCAGCATATAGATGGTCTTATCGCTTCAACCAAAGATTTGCCAAACCGCATGCGCCAGTACGCCGCCTTCGAGTATGTTCAAGATGTTCTCAAGTCCCGGCTCAAAGCCAACACGATCGTGACGGAATTGAAATCGGAGGCTCTCAAGGAGCGTCACTGGAAGCAGTTGTTCAAGGTGCTCAAAGTATCGAGCAACGTTACACTTTCTCAGTAAGAGGCCTTTTTATTTGTGTTGCTCCGCAACCCGACTAATGTATGCGGCGTTCCCAAAGGCTTACTCTGGGCCAAGTCTACGATATGGACTTGAAGAAGAACGAAGGTCTTATCAAGGACGTAATTATCCAAGCGCAAGGCGAGATGGCGCTGGAGGAATACGTCAAGCAAGTTCGGGAGAACTGGACGAGCTATGCTCTCGATCTGGTCAATTATCAAAACAAGTGTCGACTCATCCGGTAAGGCTTCCCTAGCTACACGAGTTCCGCTGTACTTATGTTTCATCAACAGCGGATGGGATGATATTTTCACCAAGTGTGGCGAAAACTTGAACTCACTCGTGGCAATGAAATTATCTCCTTATTACAAAGTATTCGAGGAAGAGGTTAGTTTTTCGTTTAGACCCATAACGCCTCACTTAAACTCGTATAGGCCGCATCGTGGGAGGAGAAATTGAACCGTATCCACGTGCTCTTTGACGTATGGATTGACGTCCAACGGCAGTGGGTGTACCTCGAGGGCATTTTTTCCGGCTCTGCAGATATCAAGCACCTTCTGCCCGTCGAGTCCGCTCGGTTCCAAAACATCAACTCGGAGTTCTTGACCGTCATGAAGAAGGTTTACAAGTCTCCGTTCATTTTGGACGTTATGAATATTCAAGGCATCCAAAAGTCTTTGGAACGCTTGGCGGATCTTCTTACCAAAATCCAGAAGGCTCTCGGCGAGTACCTCGAGCGCGAGCGCGCGTCTTTCCCTCGGTTCTATTTCGTTGGTGACGAGGATTTGCTCGAGATTATTGGGAACAGCAAGGATATTATTCGCATCATGAAGCACCTCAAGAAAATGTTCGCTGGAATTTCGACTATGATCTTGGACGAAGATGTTACCCAGATCCAGGGAATTGCCTCTCGTGAGGGCGAGGAAGTTCGTTTCTCCTCGCCCATCCTCCTGAAGGACTTTCCAAAAATCAACGACTGGCTGGCGAAGCTCGAGTCTGAAATGCGTGTGTCCCTGGCTAAGCTCCTCTGCGACTCGGTGGCTGAGCTGCAGACGTTCTATGGGAACGGGGAATCGCTCCCCTCGACTCAATTTATTAACTGGATTGAATCGTACCCCGCACAACTCGTATCACTCGCTATTCAAGTGGCCTGGACTTCATCCGTAGAGTCCGCTCTCGCCGATGGTGCTGGCCTCGAGGGCGCGCTTTCCACTGTTCGCCAAGGCCTCGAGCTCCTCGCTGATGTCGTCTTGACGGACCTCTCCGCTATCACACGACGCAAATGCGAGCATCTTATCACCGAACTTGTCCATCAGCGCGACGTTATCCGTTCCCTCATCACTCAGAATGTTCGTGACAACAAAGCATTCCCCTGGCTCTACCAAATGCGCTTCTATCTTGATCGCACCACGACCGACCCGCTTGCATGCCTCAGTGTTCGTGCGGCCAACGCCGAGTTCCCGTACGGTTGGGAATATCTCGGTGTCCCTGACCGCCTCGTGCAGACGCCACTCACGGACCGATGCTATCTCACGCTCACTCAGGCGTTAGACACGCAGCTAGGAGGTGCGCCCTTCGGGCCTGCGGGGACAGGGAAGACAGAGTCGGTCAAGGCCCTTGGCGTCCAGCTCGGCCGATTTGTGCTAGTCTTTTGCTGCGACGAGACGTTCGATTTCCAGGCAATGGGCCGAATCTTTGTCGGGCTCTGCCAAGTTGGAGCGTGGGGATGCTTCGACGAGTTTAACCGTTTGGAGGAGAGGATTTTGAGCGCCGTGTCCCAGCAAGTCCAGACGATCCAGCAGGGGTTGGCTGCATTGGTAAAGAACCCGCAGGCGGAGATCGAGCTTGTTGGGAAGACTCTAAGGGTGAACAAGAATCTCGGTAAGAGTGGCACTGTATGGTGTTCTCTTTTTCTAACATCTCCTTGGGATAGGTATCTTCATTACAACCAACCCTAACTATGCCGGACGTTCTCAACTCCCCCCTAATTTGACCAAGTTGTTTAGGCCGTAAGTCAACAGCGAATTATTCGCTAGCATGCGAACTAACAACCTGCTTCAGTATGGCAATGACTCGCCCCGATCGTGAGCTTATTGCTCAAGTTATGCTCTTCTCTCAAGGTTTCCGCACCGCCGAAACACTGGCGTCCAAGATCGTCCCCTTCTTCAATCTCTGCGCTGAGCAGCTGTCCCCTCAGCCACATTACGACTTTGGCTTGCGCGCGTTGAAGGCCGTGTTGGCTAGCGCAGGTATCCTCAAACGCGAACGTCTGCAGTTCCTTCGAGCGACGGCGGATTCCAACGAAACGGTTGCTGGGCTCTCCGACGTGTACTCGGAGCAGCTCATTCTGATTCAAAGTGTTACGGAGACCATTGTTCCAAAATTGGTCGCTGACGATGTACCATTATTGACAAGGTGAGCGTCCCATCCGTGTTTTTGGACTCTTTGAGTACCAACTAGTCGTTTCAGCCTGCTGGCAGATGTGTTCCCTGGAATCGACTACGTGCCAGTTGATCTCGATGCACTTCGCGAGCATATCCGAGCTGTATGCACCGAACGCAATTTGGTCACTGGTGAGAAATGGATTGCCAAAATCCTCCAGTTGTACCAGATCCAAAAGATTCAGCATGGTTTGATGATGGTTGGACCGTCTGGAAGTGGGAAAACGAACGCTTGGAAAGTCCTGCTGTCCGCTCTCGAGCGCTTCGATGGAACTGAAGGAGTAGCTTATGTGATCGACCCCAAAGCAATTCACAAGGATGCTCTGTATGGAACCCTGGACCCCACAACTCGCGAATGGAACGATGGGTTATTTACGCATATCCTACGCAAGATTGTAGACGACGTACGTGGAGAAAGCACCAAGCGGCATTGGATTATATTCGACGGTGACGTGGACCCGGAGTGGGTTGAAAACTTGAATAGGTCAGTTTAATTTTCTGACGGAGCGTTGAAATAATAGCTAACAAGAATCTGGTCGAAGTGTTCTTGATGATAACAAACTCCTCACGCTACCAAACGGCGAGCGTTTGAACTTGCCCCCCAACGTGCGCATTATGTTTGAAGTCGAGCATCTCAAATATGCCACTCTTGCGACTGTTAGCCGCTGCGGTATGATCTGGTTCAGCGAGGATACCGTAGACCCACAAATGGTCTGTCGACACTATCTCAATACACTCTCATCTGCTGCCCTTGATGCGGATGACGACGATACGATTGAAACTCCCGCACGTCGCCTCGAGGTTGTCCCGTCTGACGATACAGCGCCTCCTTCCATTGCCATTCAAAGGACTATCGTCAAGATACTCGAGCCGTTCTTTATTCCTGAAGGGTTGGTGGAGCTTTCGCTTCAGTTTGCCGAGTCAGTCGACCATATCATGGACTTCACCGCAACTCGGGCGCTCAACACACTCTTCTCTTTGATCAACAAGACTGTGCGTAACGTGGTCGAGTATAACAATCAACACCCAGATTTTCCTCTATCCCACGAGCGCGTTGAACAGTATGTCTCGAAGCGACTACTCGTCAGCATCATTTGGGCATTCACGGGCGACGCCAAGCTCGATCTACGTGCGCAGATGGGTGATTTCCTACGCGGCCAAACCGGTGTCGATCTACCTCCATTGCTCCCGGGCAGCTCTTTGATCGACTACGACGTCCAAGTCGCGACGGGCGAATGGGTCGCTTGGCAAGGTCGTGTCCCATCCATCGAGATTGACGCGCACGCTGTTACCGCTTCGGATGTTGTCGTTCCGACGATGGACACGGTTCGTCACGAGGAAGTGCTCTACTCGTGGCTGTCGGAGCACAAGCCCTTGATGCTGTGTGGTCCCCCCGGCTCTGGAAAGACTATGACCTTGTTCAGCGCTCTTCGCAAACTCCCCGATCTCGAGGTCGTAGGCTTGAACTTTTCCAGTGCATCGACCCCGGAGCTGATCCTGAAAACGTTTGAGCAATATTGCGAATTCCGGAAGACCCCCAATGGCGTTATTCTCGCTCCCGTACAAATTGGTCGCTGGCTCGTCCTATTCTGTGACGAAATCAACCTGCCCGCGACCGACAAGTACGGAACCCAACGCGTCATCTCTTTCCTGCGCCAACTGGTTGAATGTGGAGGTTTCTACCGTACTTCTGATATGGCCTGGGTCAAACTCGAGCGTATTCAATTCGTTGGTGCTTGCAATCCCCCCACCGACCCCGGTCGTGTTCCTCTCAGCCATCGTTTCTTGCGGCATGCGCCCCTTGTCATGGTCGACTATCCGGGAGAGGTTTCGCTCAAACAGATTTATGGAACGTATTCTCGAGGCTTGTTAAAAGTGCTTCCTAACCTTCGCCAATATGCTGAACCTCTCACCGACGCCATGGTCGACTTTTATCTCGCATCACAGAAACGGTTTACCACCGACGCTCAGGCACACTATGTATACAGCCCTCGTGAGCTGACCCGCTGGGTCCGGGGTATATACGAGGCTATTTGGCCTTTGGAGATGCTTTCAGCCGAAGGTCTGGTCCGCGTGTGGGCGCACGAGGCCCTTCGACTGTTCCAGGACAGACTTGTCACGGAAGAGGAGCGAACTTGGACCGACGAAAATATCGACGCATGTGCTTTACAACACTTCCCGACTCTCAATAAAGAAGAAGCGCTCTCACGTCCAATCCTATTCTCCAACTGGACATCTCGGTTCTATGTGCCCGTCGACCGAGAGCAGCTGCGGGAGTATACCAAAGCCCGCTTGCGTGTCTTCCATGAAGAAGAACTCGACGTTCAACTCGTGCTCTTCAACGATGTTCTTGACCATGTCTTGCGGATCGATCGTGTATTCCGACAGGTCCAGGGTCATTTGTTACTGATCGGTGTGAGCGGTAGCGGCAAGGTACGTCCCGGCCTAATCGCTCGACCAATATGTGCTCACCAAAGAGCACAGACGACTCTGTCACGATTCGTTGCCTGGATGAATGGGTTAAGCGTATTCCAAATCAAAGTTTCTAACAAGTACACTGGAGACGACTTTGACGACGACCTACGCACAGTTCTACGGCGATCGGGCTGCAAGGGAGAAAAGATCTGTTTTATCATGGATGAATCCAACGTGCTAGACTCTGGCTTCCTCGAGCGCATGAACACATTGTTGGCTAATGCCGAAGTGCCGGGTCTCTTCGAAGGCGACGAGCATGCTGCACTGATGACCGCTTGCAAGGAAGGATCTCAACGAGATGGCCTCATGCTTGACTCACACGAAGAGCTGTATCGTTGGTTCACCCAGCAGGTCGCCAAAAATCTACACGTCGTTTTCACTATGAATCCTCCCGAGAACGGCCTCGCCTCCCGTGCGGCCACTTCGCCAGCGCTTTTCAACCGATGTGTTCTCGATTGGTTCGGTGACTGGCCTGATCAAGCGTTTTATCAAGTTGGTCAAGAATTCACCGACACACTCGATCTCGATCTACCATCTTATGCAGCTCCTCTCAACTTCCCTATCGCCTACCGCCAGCTAGAACTTCCCCCAAGTCATCGCGCTGCGGTCGTCAATGCACTAGTCCACGTTCATCTTTCGCTACACGAAGTCAACCAACGGCTCAGTCGGAGGCAGGGGCGATACAACCACGTCACGCCAAGGCACTATCTTGATTTGTGAGTTGAGCCATTGCATTATACTCATCCCCATGCTCATAGCCTGGCAGCCTGCATCACTACGTCCGCCTATACAATGAAAAGCGCGATGAACTCGAAGAGCAACAACGCCACCTTCATGTTGGACTGGACAAGCTCCGAGATACCGTCACTCAGGTCGAGGACCTCCGCAAAAGTCTTGCAATCAAGAGCGCTCAGCTCGAGACCAAGAATACCGAGGCTAATGAGAAGCTGCAGCGAATGGTCACAGATCAGCAGGAAGCCGAGGCGAAGAAGGCATCGTCCATCCAGATCCAAGCTGCGTTAGTCGAGCAAGACAAGCAGATCGAAGAACGCAGGCAAGTCGTCATGGCAGATCTCGCAGACGCAGAGCCCGCGGTTGTCGAGGCTCAGTCGGCTGTCAGCAATATCAGGCGGCAACATTTGACCGAAGTTCGTGCTATGGCCAACCCTCCAGCTCCAGTCAAGATGGCAATGGAATCGGTGTGCACCATCCTGGGAAACAAAATCGACAGCTGGCGAACCGTGCAAGGCATCATCCGCCGCGAAGACTTTATTGCCAACATTGTCAACTTTGACACGAACCGCCAGATGACTCGGGCGTTACGCGAACAGATGAAACGAGACTTCCTGTCCCAGCCCGGATTCAACTTCGAGGTGGTCAACCGTGCTTCGAGGGCTTGTGGTCCGCTCGTCAAATGGGTCATTGCCCAAGTTCGGTTCTCCGAAATCCTGGACAAGGTCGAACCTTTGCGGAACGAGGTGGAGGAGCTAGAGCGGAAAGCGGAAACCACCAAGCAATCGGCGAGCACAATTATCAAGATGATTGCTGAACTCGAAGCTAGCATCGACCGTTACAAACGAGAGTACGCAATCCTTATCAGCGAAGTGCAAACCATCAAGTCCGAGATGGAGCGCGTACAATCCAAGGTCGATCGCAGCATGACACTATTGGGTAGCCTGTCGTCTGAAAAGTCGCGTTGGGAGGAAGGAAGCCGCACATTCGATACCGAGATGAGCACAATTGTCGGCGACGTTCTACTCTCTGCGGCGTTCCTCGCGTACGGCGGATTCTTCGACCAGCACTATCGCGAAGTGATGTGGCAAGAGTGGTGTGCTCACCTGTCCGACGCTGGGATCAAATACAAGGCCGAACTTGCGTTGCCCGAATATCTCTCGACTGCGGACGACCGCCTCAGCTGGCAATCCAAGGGCTTACCTTCCGACAACTTGTGCACGGAGAACGCGATCATGCTCAAACGATTCAACCGCTACCCTCTCATCATCGACCCTACTGGCCAGGCGACCAATTTCTTGCTCAACGAGTACAAGGACAAGAAGATATCCGTCACTAGCTTCCTCGACGAGGCCTTCCTCAAAGTCCTTGAAAGTGCCCTCCGCTTTGGTAACCCGATTCTCATCCAGGACGTGGAACGCCTCGACCCTATCTTAAACGCTGTGTTGAACAAAGAAATACGACGCACCGGCGGACGAGTACTGATTCGACTCGGAAGCCAAGATATCGACTTCTCGCCCGCGTTTACCATGTTCTTGTCCACTCGTGACCCCTCGGTCGAGTTCTCGCCCGACATTTGCAGCCGGGTAACATTTGTCAATTTCACGATGACGAGGAGCAGTCTACAAAGCCAATCTCTAGACCAAGTTCTTAGGACGGAAAGGCCGGACACGGATCGCAAGCGGAAAGACTTGATGAAAGTGCAAGGCGAGTTTAGGCTACGGCTCCGGACCCTAGAGAAACTTCTACTGCAAGCTTTGAACGAGTCTACCGGCAACATCCTAGACGACGACAAAGTCATCGACACTCTAGAGACACTGAAGAAGGAAGCAGCCGAGATCACCCGCAAGGTTGAGGAAACAGACGTCGTCATGCGCGAAGTCGAACAAGTTACTGCTGAATACCTTCCCTTGGCCCAGGCTTGCAGCGCTGTGTTCTTTGTTCTCGAGCAACTCAACCTGGTTAACTATTTCTACCAATTCTCGCTGCGATTCTTCCTCGACATCTTCGATCATGTTCTTCACAACAATCCTAACTTGACCAAAGTTACCGATCATCAACGCCGACTTGAAATCTTGACGGAAGACCTCTTCTTGATGGTTTACAAGAGAACCTCCCGCGCGCTTTTGCACAGGGACCATGTCGTACTTGCTGTCCTTCTTGCCCAGATCAAGCTCCGAGGCGAGGACGACCAGGCTATCACCAACGACCTCGAGCTGCTCCTCGAAAGTGCCGATGTATCCAGCTCTAAAACTGCCCCGACCGGCGACGGTTTGCTTTCGGAAGATCAACAAGAACGGCTCGCGGCTTTTTCGAAACAACAAGTTTTCCAGGGCGTCGAGAACCATATTGCTGAGAACCGAGAAGAATGGCAGGCTTTCTTAAACGCAAATGCTCCAGAACAGTCAATTCCTTGGCCTTGGCCAGACACAGTCTCTCGTGCGCCTCCAGCTTGCTCTTTCGTTTTGTCTGCTAATTTTCTTTTTTATTTCACTCAGCTGCGGTGAAGGCCGTGCGTCACATGCTACTCATCAAGTGCTTCCGCCCCGACCGATTGCTACAAGTAACCGCCATGTTCACCGCTCTCGTCTTTAGCACAGACCTCGTTGCTCAAGCAGCATACGATCTAAATGCGGTTACCAATGACGAAATTCAACCGACCACGCCTTTGGCACTAGTATCTGTCGCAGGCTACGATGCCAGCTACCGGGTCGAGAACTTGATTCAAACCACCGGCACTCGCCACAAATCGGTGGCAATGGGGTCGCAAGAAGGTTTCTCGCAAGCAGATGAAGCCATCGCATTGGCAGCCCGTCAAGGCACATGGGTCTTGCTGAAGAACGTCCACCTTGCTCCCACGTGGTTGAGCGCTCTCGAAAAGCGGCTGCAGAACCTTAGTCCCCACCGCAACTTCCGTCTATTTTTGACCATGGAGGCCAACCCTGTTATTCCTGTCAACATCCTCCGCCAATCCAGGATCTTTATGAACGAACCGCCTCCAGGCATCAAAGCCAATCTTCTCGATTCCTTCAAGAATATTTCGCCAGCACGATTGTCACAAGGCCCTGCAGAAAAGGCACGGCTCTACTTCCTGCTTGCATGGTTCCACGCTGTCGTCCAGGAGCGTCTCCGCTACGTACCCTTGGGATGGAGCAAGACCTACGATTTCAACGACTCTGATCTTGCCTCCGCGTTCCTCACTATCGACACTTGGCTTGGCTCTACTGCTCGAGGGAAAGCAAACATAGACCCCGCCGCAATTCCTTGGGACGCGGTCCGGACCTTGGTAAAGCAGTCTGTGTACGGCGGCCGAGTCGACAGCGACTTTGATCAGCGCGTCCTAGACTCATTCGTCGATGGTCTCTTCACCCCTCAGGCATACGGCGTTGACTTTGATCTTGTGCCTCGCACTGGCGCGGACCAGGTTTTGATTATTCCCGAAGGTACCAAGCTTGAGCATTTCGCATCCTGGATAAATAAACTTCCTGAGCGAGAGCCGACATCGTGGCTAAGTCTTCCGCCGACTGCCGAAACTGTAATCGCCATTACTCAGGGTAATTAATCCATCCCTTCACCCCGATAAACTCATACCGACCATTTACTTGTAGGGAACCTCTTGCTGGGAAAGCTCCGCAAAATGCGAACACTCGCCGATGACGAAGAAGAAGTCGGCTCTGGAAATCGCTCCTCTACGAAGAGCGCGAGCCAACAACCTGCTTGGATGCGCACACTCCACCAACACTGCCAAGAGTGGCTGAAAGGACTACCCGAGGTTGGCAACTGCCCAACCCCAGCCAAAGCCACATCTAACCTGTTTTTTATTATCAGAATTTGTCCAACTTGGCCGCTGGAGGGGCAGAAGATCCGCTGTATCGTTTCTTTGCGCGCGAAGTAGCTGTCGGTCGCAAGCTGCTTGGGCAGGTTCGAAAAGACCTGTCGGATGTTATCAAGGTCTGCGAGGGTTCGCTGAAACAGACCAACCACCTCCGAAGCCTGTTGAACCACTTGACAAAAGGTACGTGTGCTCTGCATACTCTCAGCAACTCGTCTCACCTTGAACTCAGCTACTGTGCCTGATCATTGGCGCCGCTACAAAGTCAAGCGTGGTATTGCCGTCTCACAGTGGATCGCGAACCTGGCGCAGAGACTGGCACAACTAGAGGACATCACGAAGACTCAGTCCTACGATCATATTAGCGTCTGGCTTGGTGGCCTATTCTTCCCGGAAGCTTACGTTACAGCAACGCGCCAGGCGGTGGCACATCACAACTCCTGGTCGCTTGAGACGCTAGCGCTGAAGCTGGATGTTGGTCAAGAGGCCAGTAAGAGCGCGTTCGCAGTTCAAGGTTAGTTGTGTTTCTAAGTCGCCTGTACACTCATCTGACCCATCACCATAGGCCTGCTGATGGAGGGTGCTTCTTGGGCTGACGGTCGGCTTGCGATCAATTTGGGCGAAACGATGAAGCTCGAGTCCACCCACTTACGCTGGGTCCAAGTGAACCAGTCTGACAATTCCCAAAAGTCCCACCTCAACTTGCCAGTTTACTTGAACGAAGATCGCAGTGACGTACTTTTTACGGTCAACTTGCCATTTGAAGGAGATTCTGGGAGCATATTTTCTTTGCGGGCGGTGTGTCTGACGGCCGGAGGCTAGCTAGAATTTTGTACGCTCTCACGATAGTTCACGCTTTTACGGATTATTCCCGATACCCCATACACGTCCTTCATGTACACTCCATATTATACATACAGCATTATCAACTAGACCAGGCTAGACGGGAGCAAATTAGTTGTCGAAATTGCCTTGTGAAGAGCCGATCCGTTCTCATCTGCAGACTGCAAAAACCTCAAGATATCCCTGCACAACGTCCATTCCTTCGCATCAACGGCTTTCTGTAAAAGGCGAATAACGTCTTCATGACTCCCATCGAGCTCATCCAAGGTATGGAGAACTAGCAAATAGGAGGCAGCAACTTTTAGCAGATCTGCTTTTAAACAAATCTGGAGAACGCATACGTTAGCCAAGAGTTTTTCAAAGGGAACGCATATACCCACCTCAAATAGGTCTCTTGGGTTCCCAACTGCATTGAATAGGTAACTCCACCGCGCCATTTCGGTTTTCCTAGCGCACCCAACAACCACCTCTAGCGACGTATCAAAATGGTCCAAAAATTCGATGACTGCAGGTAGCACGGGAGCAATGTCGGAACTGGAAGAAGCCTCCGCATCCAAACGGTCGCATTCCGATTCGAGGACATTGTGCAGTAATACTTCCTGTGCATGAGCGAAAAACACAAGATGCTTGTAGTGTGTAGCGAATTGAACGGCCTCCTTGATGTGTCCGCGAGTGAGGTGATACTCGAGAACATGATGTAAGAATAGGTGGGTCTACCGCACAATCAGAAGGAGAACCTGGTGTAAAGCCAAAGACGTACTGTTGGAACTAATCTAAACATTACGAACGGCAAAGACCCTCTTGTGGCAATTTCGTGCTCAACGCCAATAATGATTCCCTTGTCCATGAGTACGGCTGCAATCCCCAAAAGTGTGAGCCTTGTTGTTAGCCGGACAGTCGACATCAAGGCTCACACAGAGGATAAAACGAGAGTGGGATGTTGACGCTCTCCTGTACGCTCTCGGCTACTTGAAGCGTGTCAACAGCCGATACCCCGGCAGGGTTCTCCAAGGTGAGCGCATCCAGCCACAGCCGGATCCCGCGGCCATCATACCCCCACAGCGAGTTCTCGAGAGTCCCGATACCCTCAAGGTGAATCCAGCAAAACTCTATTCGGTTTGCCAGAATTTGCATATCATACCGAACCTCATCCGAGGCAGTCTAGCATTTCCATTAGAGCTACCATTATTATATTCAACCAGACAAAACCAAACCTTTTGCGGTTTTAAAAGAACTAGACGTCCGCCGACCAAAAGGAGTACTGTTGCGACTGTCAGATCGTTGGCGGGATCACCCATCTCTTCGAGCGGCTGTTAAAGCGAGTACGACTATATATGGTGTGTCGACTCACCTCTGTGTTCTTTTGGGACCATCCAGCTCATTCCCCTAACTACTCCAGGAACAGCAACTATTCCATCGAAGCTGATACTCCCGCATAAATGTAGCGATATCGAGTCGCGTGTGGGGAGTATAAGGAAATGAAACAAAGTGTTATCGGCGGTGTACACAAGTAGCGAGTTGCTATCCACAAGCGAAAGCAATACCACCGGCGCAACGAAGACCTCGCGGTGCAAAATGTTTTGCGCTGCCAATTCGAGATCACGCGAGAACAGCCGTACCTGTAGAGCTCAGGGAATCAGTTGTGCTATTATAGATGGCACAAATGATGCGTACTTGATATGACTTGCCTACTGCGCATGCAGCTACCAAAACATGGTGAAACCACACCATCCCGCCCTTGACGGCAAAGGCTTGTTCCTGCTTCAGGTCTGTAAATCGTTTCCAACGCCCTGACGCAGCGCTGTAATGAACCAAGCCCCGGCGACCAGCTACAGCTATCAGGCGACCATCAGGTGCGATAGATGCGCTCCTAACGGGCCAGTTATGCGCTAGATATGCGGCAGGAATCTGGATCGTTTGCTCAGCGGCTGGGTACCGCAAAGTCAATAAAAGCTCACACGAATATGCTGCCAGACATCGGACTCGGGATTGATCACGCTCATGTCTGGTTGGTCTGCACCACGATACACAAGGACGCGGTCGTCCATCTGAAGGAATGCATAGCGGGTATTATCCTATATGGCGTATAAGCTTGAAATGCAACGTCCGGCAATAGAGACGGCCTACCGGCGAATGTTGTCCTGTGATAGCGCTCTTAACAAAAGGGATCGAAAACAACGAGGCTGATTCCACTTGATATTCGTCTTGAACTTCCTTGTCTCGTAGAGCTAATATCCATAGTTCCGTATTTCCCGGATTCCAAAACTGCTCAACCCTCAATACGGTACCCTCCTCTTAGTGAATTCACGCACCAGCGCTCGTACTCCAAACATGAACGCATCCTGCTGTCTATTAAACGTTTAGCACCCCGGAAAGCGAGGATCTTATATAGACATACCCACTGCCATCCATACCAATACCCGCCCCAACACTCTCCATGCCGACCGCCCAGCAAAGACATCTACCACCAACGCTCCACGCGCTCCAGCCTCGCTCCCACCCCACGGCACACGCGTATCTAACCGAATAGTAAGCCTGACTCTACAAACAAAGTCGGACACAACATACCCATCGGATGTCCACTCTGCGCGGGTCACAGCTCCTGTCTGGGCTAAAGAAGGGACACGAAGTTGAGGTTGCACATGCCTTGGGGAGATACCGGGAAGAGGAAAAGAAGTGATCATCAACCCTCCACTACACAAAGTCAGTTTACTAACGAAGAGGAAAGTTTGGAACTCGCCTGGTAGTCCCAATGGCGACGACTGAGAACTGTAGGTTGATGGCCGCATAACACGCCCTGTCAGATTCTGGGAGGCTTGGCTCTTGCGAATCATGGCCGTGTATGCAAGTACCGATCCACCGTAACTTATTCAACACAGGCTGCCCAGCATTAGAGTTGTCCGGCAGACCCGCCGTGCTGTCGATAGAAGCACCCTGCCAGGGGAGCGACGTAAATCCTTGGCATGAATCAACCGGATTATTCGATATACCTCTTGCGCAGCTATCCCCTCTGATGCAGCCTCTTGCGCCGATAAATCTACGCTCGAAGTGTTTCTCGGGGAGGCGACATACGGTGCATCCATATGCACAAAATATGCCCGTCCATCAGACGTTATCCAGATTTCCACGCCCCCTAGCCGTGACGTGGCAATACTCGTAACGTGCACTGGAGAAATGCAATAATAAATGCTACATCCCGGATACAAGAGCACAGTCTCTACCGTCCGTCCTTATGAGCCAGGGTAATTCTTTATGTCCAACCAGCGTCGTATCGTGTCCAAGCCAGGTTCGATCAGAGTCTGTCTGTGGAGCAGAAGCCTCTATGTGCGGCCAGGGAATAGTTTGTACAGCGGCAGGGTGTTGTGTTGAGAATAAAATATGGGGTTCCCGAGGAGATATGCTAAACCTCACTCTAATAAGTAGTTAAGAACGGAACCGAGCGGTTGAGCTACTTGCCATAAGGCATCTCCATCAATTTGGACAACACCCTCGAAGCGTAATGACACAGCAGTTAGCGGGTAACCCTCTCCAGGTCCGAGCTGAATGTTCGAGGTGAGCGAAGGGGAGGTATAGGGCGATTCATTTGGCAAGCTATTCACGTTGATAAGTACTAGATGAGAGGTACTTGTCTAGATGGCAGCAGTATAAATAGACTGTTCAAAATGCAAAATCATACACGCACCAACACCACGAGCCTCTGAGCATCAGGGGACCATAATACCGTTTTATTGAGTCCATGTGCATCCAACGATGTCTGGGACCTAGTTATATGTGCTAGTAGAACCGCTGGCTGTGCGATGTCAATAGCCGAACACTATGAAAATGTAGAACCAAATAACACACGCGAACTCTCCAGACAGCAATTGTGTCCCGGGTCAAAACGCAGAAGAGAGTTTTATTCTCATTTGCGGATACGTCTATTACTTCATTGGGCGTGTTGTTGAGAGGATTGCGAGTAACATAGCTCTGTGCAGTTGCGGTTGGAAAGTACATTGACGTTGTTGTTTGCAAGTTGTTTGTGGTGTGGATTAGCGCTTAGTCCAACAAGCCAGCCTCCTTAATGGGGCTGGCGCTTGGACCGAGCCAGAATTGTCACAAGCCTCAAACCGGTACACGCCGCAATCGGCGTCGCATGGACCGTCAGCTCCGCCAGAACGGCTATAAGTATAGGGGGGAGACGCCTCTTGGTGTTCACCGCCCTCCAGCCATCTCCCTCACATGCCTGTCTCTATCTACTCAGACGGCGAGTCCGCTCCCCCCACCCCTGACTTTCCTCCTCCAAACAAGCTCCAGCGTTGTTCCATCCCAAACGTGCTCTATTCTCCAGTGCATTCTCGTCACAGATTTGACTCGCCTCCCTCGTTGTCTGACCGGGTGAACATTGCTCCGGACTTTCAGCCATCCCCAGAGTGCGATCTTGTTCTACGGTCGACTAAAACCCGTCCTCACACCGACTTTTACGTCGACCGCAAGACTATCACCGACAGGTCGCCTTACCTCAAGCGTAAACTCTCGGAGCTCGGTCCTACCCCAGATGGCACAGACGTGATTTCTTGGGAAGATCATGCTGATACTCTGGAGGCAATGCTCTGCTTTATCTACACCGGTCGCAGCAAGCCTATCGTTCGTGATGTTGAGCACTTGCGGACTCTGCTCAAGGCGGCTCGCAAATACGAGATCGAAGCAGCTAGACATGCACTTGGAACAGCGGTACTCCTCGATTACGCGAAGAAAGAACCGCTTCGAGCCTTTGCGATTGCTTGCGAATTTGGCCTTGCAGACCAAGCCGTGTTGATATCTAAGGATACACTGGAGGTTGATATTATGGCGTCGGATAAGTACAACGACTTGGGCCGTGTCAGCTTGGTGAGTCTATGCGAACAGAGCACTTTAGGTCGAAACCTGACCATCACGTTACAGAGTTATTATCATCGACTCATTCAATTGCATCGCCGACGCGCAGCGGAAGCTATCGATATCCTCCAACTCATCGACAACGAACAACCTATGTACGAGGCTGATCCACCCTTTTGTCGAGGCTGCGGGACAAACGCGACTTGGTGGCAAGTCTTCGTTGAACACGGATGCATCGAGTTAAGACGTCGGCCGGTTAGCACCACCGTCTTCTCCCCTAATTTCCTGGCCAAATGCGTCCGCACCTCGAGGCAGATCTGCGAGGACTGTGTGGATAGCTATATGCATACACGTAGTCAGAAGCTCTTGGCCAGGCTGAAGGAGGACATCGATGCGCTCCCTACGTATATCATGGATGCTGGCCCGTTTTCTTTGGATTGATCATTTCTTTTAAACCCCAGCCTCGCAGACGTTCAAATTCCTCTCACTTGTCTTTTATGCTATATGTTTTATTTACATAAATATCCGCCTGTATACTAGGACAGCCCAACACCAATTCCGTATATTACCACCTTGTAACATCTACATCAACCTCCACCTCCCCGAATGTACTCGTTTTCTTAGCGCCGAATGCGTCCGCTCCTTCAACGGGAGGTGTAACCGTTCCTGAATAAATATCTGGCAGCCGTTCCTTCAAATATTCTAGTATATGCCGATTGATTGCCTCGAACTCGAGCAAGAAGCCATCGTGACCATCGATACTTGGTATGAGCGCAAGTCGAGCTTCGGGTATATGCGACGCGATTTCTCGCTGTTCACTCGGCATAAACAAGCCGTCGCTCTCGATCCCAATCACCAGTGCCCCACGGGGGAGCTGAGCTAACGCCTCTGCAAGTGCCACGTCCTCTGGGTCGTTGCTCTTCCCGCGCCCGCGCCCTACGTCATGCGTGTCCATCTTCCGGGTGATGTGGATATAACAATTCGCATCGAATCGGGCATTGAACTTGTCGCCCTGGTAGCGCAAGTACGACTGGGCAGTGAAGATTTTCGGAGCATCGTTGGCAGCGAGCGATTCATCGACAGCATCCAATAAGGTTGATCGCGCACGCAGCAGGGCGGCAGACTTGTTCCCATCATTATGTAGGGCCACTGCTTTCTCCGCGGGCGATTTCGGGGGTGTCATCTCTTGGCCTGGGTTGATTCGGCCGAGTTGAGGTTTTCGTCCGAATCGGCCTTCAAAAGAGTCTCGGGATCGGTAGGTTAGCAGCGCAGCCATGCGTGCTGCCGCGAGTCCGCTCGTAGGTTTTTCGCCGTTTCTGTCGTAGTATCCGCCTGCATATAGTGGGTCGGAGTATATGCTTTGGCGCTGAGCTTCGCCCCAAGAGATGCACCATGCGCTATGTCGAGCAGACGTTGCGATAGGAACAATGTTACGGACATAGCCGGGAGGCGTGCAGAGTGGCCATTCGAGTACCGCCATCCCGCCCATGCTCCCACCAATGGTTACCGCAACAGAGCGTACACCTAGTTTGTCGAGAACGAGTTTGTGGATTCTTTGAGCCGGGTCAGTTGGTTCTGGCTGATATTTAGGTCAACGCTTACCGGACATCGTCACGGATGGTAGTGATCGGAAACTCTGGGCCATACGGCTCACCGGTCTCGGGATTGATGGTGACCGGAGACGCCGAGCCATAAGGCGAGCCTAGTACGTTTGCGCAAAAAATGAAGAAGCGACTAGGATCGAAGACCTTGCCGTGTCCCAGTAGCGGCCCCCACCTGTTCAACAAAGTAGCTCAAGCCTGAGTCAGATCAGGGATTCGAGTGCATACCAGTCTTCAACGTCCGCGCTCCCAGTAAAGGCATGGCATATGATCATAACATTATCTGCCGTTTCGTTGAGTTTTCCAAATGTCTTGTAAGCAACTGGAACATTGTGCAAGGTATGCCCGCATTCTAGTTCGAATGAAGGGATTATTTCATAGCTTTGTTGGTCGACCAAGTGTGTGAACGGCGTGCCCAGTTCTTAGGCACAAAGGTAAGTATGGGCCAGTGACTCGGGTGAAGATATAGTCCCACCAGTAGTTTTAGCCATTTTTAAGCCTTGGAGTTGTGGTGGTCGAGGTACAAGAGAACGAGGGCGATGGCGACATGGTGCAAATGCAGAGCCTGGACCACACAACAGCAAACCACTTGATTACTGTACCGGCGCCTAATTAACCGCTTTGAGACTCACGTCATTCTCAGCTGCCTTTGAACCAGGCTGCCCCCGTAGCATACCCCTTCATAGCCCAAACTACACCTGCACGCTGCTTTATATCTATTGACTGTGGGTTATGGCTAATTCTAACTTTCTTGACGTGAGTTTGCTCCTTCTGCCTCTCCACACGACGCACCATCCAATTGAAACTCTCTAGAGAGCCATTGAGCTTGTTCAGAAAGCGATCGAGGAGGATGTGAACCAGAACTACCCCGAGGCATACAAGCAATATCAGAATGCCCTTGACTACTTTATGATGGCCCTCAAGTGTAAGCCCCCCCACGCATGACGGCAGGCAGAACAACCGTTGATACCATTATTGGCCAGACGAGAAGAATGACCGATTAAAATCTCTTATCCGAAATAAAGTCGACGAGTACCTTGAGCGGGCCGAAAAGTTGAAGGAGCATATTGCGAAGACCGATGAGAAACGTGCACGAGCTGCGGTGGGAGCGAACGGCAAGGAGACTGGCGGATCTGGAGGTTCTGGCAAGAAGTAATGCGAACCCCTCCCGTCGTCGACACGCTGCTGATTGTCGTGGTTACTGCAGAGCTGGCGACGACGACACCGACGACGCCGATGTGAAGAAGCTACGCGCAGGACTAACCAGTGCGTTTTATTGAAGATGGTCTGCTTGAGGCTCAGTTCACCTTTGTCGTCAGGCGCGATTCTCACTGAAACCCCCAACGTCAAGTGGGACGACGTGGCTGGTCTCGAGGGTGCGAAGGAATCGCTGAAGGAGGCCGTGATTTTGCCTATCAAGTTCCCCCATTTGTTCACCGGGAAGCGTACACCATGGCGAGGCATCCTGATGTACGGCCCACCTGGGACCGGGAAATCCTACCTTGCGAAGGCGGTTGCCACAGAAGCGAAGAGCACATTCTTTAGCGTCAGCTCTAGTGATCTGGTCAGTAAATGGATGGGTGAATCTGAGCGGTATGTTCCAACTCCCTTTGGTCTCGTGGAGGATAACGTCAATGCCTGCTCAGATTGGTGAAGCAACTGTTTACAATGGCACGCGAATCCAAACCTGCAATTATCTTCATTGACGAAGTCGACTCGCTATGTGGCACGCGTGGAGAAGGAGAGTCTGAGGCTTCACGACGAATCAAAACAGAGTTCCTGGTGCAAATGAATGGTGTTGGGCACGATGATACTGGTGTGCTAGTTCTGGGTGCGACAAACATCCCTTGGCAACTCGATAATGCGATCAAACGCAGGTGAGTGAGGTGCATATTCAATCTTGTGTTTATTAAATGCGGGTAGGTTCGAGAAACGTATATATATCCCCCTGCCTGGCCCAGAAGCTCGCAAGCGAATGTTTGAGCTCAATGTTGGGAATACACCATGTGAACTTACGAACCAGGACTATCGCGCACTGGCCGACAAGACTTCAGGGTAAGCTGCCACCAAGTTTACGGTTGGGTCCCGACTATTCACATATCGATTGCAGGTACTCTGGGTCTGATATAGCAGTCGTAGTTCGCGACGCCTTGATGCAACCTGTTCGCAAAGTCCTATCTGCAACCCACTTCAAGCCTGTGATCGTGCAGGATAAAGAAACTGGCGCAGAGGTTGAGAAGCTCACTCCTTGTTCACCTGGCGATCCAGCCGCCATCGAAAAGTCGTGGACAGACGTGGGTACCGACGAGTTGCAAGAGCCTGCTCTGACTCTGAGTGACTTTATTCGCGCCGTGCAAACCGTTCGACCGACTGTTACCGAGGCCGACATCAAGAAGCACGAAGAGTGGACTCAGGATGCTGGTAAGTTTTGGCCATGTTGTGTTCGAGGCGGTCAGCTCACACTATACTTGCAGGTGTCGATGGTGTCTAGATTGCTGGTATCAAACTTGTTTTCTAGTAATTCTATGGGATGCATGTATAATATGAGTATTGTGGGTGTCTGTGGTTCATGGCATATTTCAAATTGTCGCCAATTGATGACGAACATGTTCAAGATGTATCAGCCAATGCCTGGGGTTGAGGAGTACTGCCACCGCCGGCTTACCGTGGCGTCATCGCTCGCGAACCAACTACTCTCAAAACCATTGACTATTTATTCATGGCCTTGCCTTTAAGTAACACTGAGGTATTCCTCGACCCGATAACAGGTCGGGCTTTGAGGATCCATTTAGACACCACTCAGCTCAGAGGCGATATCCTTGTAAAGCTGCGTAATATCGTTGAGGTGAGCTGCCGCGAATATCTTTCCGTAGACGTTGACTCTAGTTGTGTATTGTTACCAGACTGGCGGCGGTTGCATTGCCTCGAACAAAGAAGATGCGTCCATTTGGATAGTGGATCCTGACATGCCGCACGCGCTCGGTGAGGGGAGGGATGGCACCACGGTTCTCTTCGCCCCTTGGTTACTAGCTTGTGTCGATTACGGTAGCGTGCTGGGGGCAACCGAAGGGAATTGGTGTGGGTTTCAAGTCCCGCCGAAAGTAAGTATTAATATTTTGAAGGATTTAAGTAACTGACGCTGTCCACCTGTAGAACAGAGTGCATGCCGTGCCGAAACAGGGTCAGAAAAGCAAAGCACACCTTGATTTGGACCATTGGCCTAGTCATCTAAAGAATGCTGCGATGAGAACTCCCACGCATTCGTTGCCTCCAGTGGAAGGCATACCCCTGGATGAGGCACCTCCAGCCCCTCCAGAAAGCGAATGGGGACTTCTTTGTGCCGATGGAAAACGACGCATCTCCACCAGAGAGAGATCGTGGATGGCAGACGTTATCGAGTGGTGTTTAGCCGAATACCCAGGGATGAATGTAGCCGCCGTTTGTAGCGTGTTGGGTTCGCTCGTAAGTAGCTCTGTTTTAACCGTCACTGTGACTGAACGGTTATATAGGGGTACCACAGGTCGAAAGACAGCTACTTCAATTATATTGCTAGACACCTGGCGTGGTTTGCGGATAATGCCCCTCATCTAATGGATCTCCTGCTTGAAATTCAATCCGAAAGCCAGACGGAGGTGGTTCCCTATATGCCGCCTCCCAAAGCCCCTCAGCCGCAGAGGGCTCCAAAACCAAGCTACTACTACGAAGCCGCTAATTCGTCCGAGGAGGACACAAATTTAGCGGTTGGAAAACCATTCACTGCCGCGGACAAAGCCGACTTTATCCGGTTTGCGGCAGCTCGCCCGAATGGAATGGAACCAATGGCCGGAGAAGACCCAGGTGATGCTTGGAAAGCGTTTACGAAACAGGTGGGTCCCCTCATTTCGTGGATCAGACTGCTTAGCTCACCCCTGCCAATAGCACCCTAACCACACCCATAAAAGCTGGAGGGTATGTGTTTTGTGGGCTTGACTTGGCTTGTGCTAACGCCTTGGCTTCTGTTTGACAGACTTGGCATCAGCATAGACGTGACGAACTGAGAGCCGAGGTAGCTGAGTATCGTGCAGGTCATATGTGATGGTTTTTTTTCGCCGTTGTTTTTACGAACTGCCTACATATGCTTTAATTTTCTGTAGATTACTTATAACCGCCTGCAACGATGTGTGTGTGGCCAACAAACACGGTATGCGCGGGTGTGGCTTCCGGATGCAATGATTTCCTAATTCTCCGGATCGCGTTCGCCGCGCGATTCGCAATCATTTCCTGAGACAAAATCGAACGACATGGACTATTTTTCCAAACACGATATCGGTAATACAAAAGGGCCCTGTTCAACACACTGTTTTCACTCCAACGACCACCCGCCATGTCGTCAGTGCTTCAGCATGTCCGTGACTACACTACCTCGGCGTCCTATCCTTCTACCACGTCTGATTCGTTTGCTCGCTCCGATGCACAACCGACTGTAGCATCCTCTGGTCGCTCGATGCTTGCTACCGCCCTTGCGGTCATCGGTGCGCTTCTTATCCTCGAGCAGACGGTCTACAGGATGAAGAAGAAACACTTGCCCGGCGCTAAATGGACGATCCCTATTATCGGCAAGTTCGCCGATAGCGTGAACCCGACTTTGGAGGGGTATAAGCGCCAGTGGGACTCGGGTGCACTCAGTGCCGTCAGCGTGTTCAACATGTGAGTTTTCCAAAAGGTCAATACGGGTTTGTGTTGGCTTAGACTACTTGCCGAAAGCTTCATCGTTATTGCTTCGTCCAACGAGTATACCCGAAAAATCTTGAACAGCCCGACGTTCACCGAGCCATGCCTCGTTGCCTCGGCAAAGCAGGTTTTGTTGAAAGAAAACTGGTGTGTGATTTTTGATGGCTCAACTACAAGCGGGCTGATTTTCGCTCTCTAGGGTGTTTTTGAGCGGCAAGGTTCATTCCGACTACCGACGTGTTCTGAACCAACTGTTCACTCGCAAGGCATTGGGGTCAGTTTTTCTGCACGTCTGTTCGTTCCATATTAGCTAAAACGTGGGTTTCAGGATCTACCTCGCCCATCAGGATGCGATTAGCCGCAAGTACTTTGGTGAATGGCTGAAAAACACTTCCAACGAGCACCAGTCGTCCATGGTCACGATGCGCAACCTCAACATGGAGGCTTCTTTGCGCGTATTCTGCGGTCAACATATTCCCGTCGAGGCTGCCCGCGAGATTAGCGACAAGTACTGGCTCATCACCAAGGCACTGGAGCTTGTCAACTTCCCACTCGCTCTGCCCGGCACCAAGGTCTGGAACGCCATTCAGGCTCGCAAGGTTGCTATGCGCTGGCTCACGGATGCTGCTCGCAAGAGTAAGCTCGCCATGGCCTCGGGCGCCGAGCCGGAATGCCTCATCGACGAATGGGTCAGGGAAATGATGTCGGGCGACGAGAAGAAAAAGGAATACTCGGACCACGAGATGGCCATGGTCGTGCTTTCCTTCCTGTTTGCCTCCCAGGATGCCATGTCCAGCGCTATCATCTACCTGTTCCAGCACCTGGCCGATCAGCCCGACATTTTGGCTAAGATTCGTGAGGAACAGTACCGTGTGCGTGCGGGCGACGTGACCAAGCCTCTGACTCTTGAGATGCTCGACGAGATGCCCTACATCAAAGCTGTTGTAAAAGAGAGCCTTCGCGTGAAGCCGCCTGTCACCATGGTATGTCGCGTGAATCTGCTGCCGAGTATTTGGCTGATAAGCCATTGTTCGCAGGTACCCTACAAGGCTTTGAAAGATTTCCCTATTTCGGAAGATTATACGGTTCCCGCTGGCTCCATGGTTATTCCGTCGCTCTATCCATCGCTCCAGGATCCTGAAATCTATCCCGAGCCTGAAAAACTTATCCCTGAGCGCTGGCTCGATCCTGAGAGCTCTGCCAACCAGCACCCACGTAACTATCTTGTTTTCGGCGCTGGTCCTCACCGATGCATTGGTGTTGAATACACCATGATGCATTTATCAACTGTCATGGGCACTGCGGCTGTCTTGATGGACTGGGACCATAAAGTTACTCCAGAGAGCGAGGAGGTACAGATGATTGCGACGTAAGTGTCCCGAGCTCCTAAACGCTCAGTCGCCCGCACTAATATTCCTCCTCAGCATCTTCCCCAAGGATGGATGCCTGCTGAAGTTCTCTCCTCGTGCTAATTAATCGATAAATGTTCGGGATGTTTTGTAAAGCGATTATATACATTAGATAGTCATTATGCCTAGTAGGGTTTTTTCATCAGCCATCGCGAAATGAAAGAGATCAGTGAATTGTTGATCAACGTCATCGATCCCCGTGACTAATCGTCATGATGTCACGCAAGTGGGGCGTTTAAAGGCCCAGCGTAAACCGTTTGTTCTCCAATAACTACTGCAGCCTACCTCAAGCTTCAACCATGATCTTCTCTGTTGCTGTCCGTCGCGTTGCACCCACCGCCCACGCTGGGCTTCGTGCGTTTTCAACAACGCCCCGCGTTCAAAAAACGGTAACGGAGGCAGTCAAAGAAAAGGCACACGATGTAAGTGGCTCGCTCAACAAACCGGTTATCCCTGAAGCTGACCTGCCATGTATGAGTAGCTTAATCTGAAAGCTGGAAAGACTCTGGCTGCCGGCATTGAAACTGCTGAAGGCGCGGCAAAGGTCACCAAAGAGGCTGTTGGTGAGCCCTTGTTCAACTTGGTCTATGTCGTCCGCTAACAACATACCCGCGAAACTAGGCATGGGTGCCAAGGACGCCAAGAAGAAGGCCGAGCAGACGGCCGAGGTTGGACAGCAGAAAACTAACCAGGCGACGGCTGAAGTACGAGGCAAGGCTGAGGACCTGAGGGAAAAGGGACAGAAGAGCCTTGACTGAACGATCGTCGGTTGTAAAATCCAAAGTGTGTAGCATACTGCGCCTGTCAACTGTATACTATAGCAATCATTTCGCGTTACTTCTGTGACCGACGTGCCGAGACGTTGTACGTAACGAGAGTATTGCTCCAACGACGCAAATGTCGGTTACAGTGTGCGTGAACCCGCGTTTTAATGTGCATACAGTCTGCTAGCGAGCCTATATGACGTCCAGCCCGATTTAGAGTCACGCTGTGTGCGAAGCGGCTACGTCCGAATTACATAACCTGAGTGTGGTATGGGTAAGTTGGTCTTCACTACCATAGCCGATACCATGTCTGAAAAAGAAGTTTCCGTCCTCATCGTATGCCTAGGTAACGTACCAACGGTACCGCTCTGTATCTCCAGTACTGATCTTCACCCAACTTCGTGCCCCAACTGGCCAGGTAATATTTGTCGAAGGTACCTGCATTATCACGTCGAAGAACGTTGAGCCCATCGATAAACGTTCCTTGTCTAGTCCCATGGGTCACGCGGTTCTAGAACACGAGGCCAAGAAACGGGGTCTGCCCGTTGTAGTCGACAGCGCGGTCAGTAGGACAACTCATTTGTGGGGCGGGTGGTCGACTGAGTTCACGGCGGTGTTGTAGGGTACTGGAGCGTATCATGTAGGCGAGCCTCCGGATGAAAGGTACGCGTTCTCATGCTGGTGCTTTCGGTCAACTCAATGGTGCGGTGTCTCTGATCGCAGAACGGTCGCCACCTGCAAAAAGGTATGAGAACCTTACCCACCAACCGGCGGGTCACTAGCCGACGACGCTTTCGTAGTATTCCGTTCCTATCGATCACTTGGCTCGCGCCGTCGCCTCGTCCGATTTCAAGAAATTTGATTACATCCTAGCATCCGATTCGGCCGTACGTCTTACCCCCCGGAGCTTGTATGACTGACTGAGCGGTTGGCCTGGCGCTGTAGAACCTGGCGAATCTACAACGGATGGCTCCAAGCAACTCCACCGCCACTATCGCGCTATTCGGCTCGTTTGGGGACGGCAAACCCATTGCAGATCCTTATTATGGCGGTATTGTAAGTGTTGTTTGTATTCCGTTCGGCACAAGATCTCAAGACTTTGAAGAACGGGTTTGAAAAGGCGTACGATCAATGTGTACGGTACAGCACGGGATTCTTGGACCAGATATTCGGCAAGGAGGATGCATCCTAGACATTGTATTCAAGTTCCGCGATGGCAAATTTTATTGAATAGAAATGAGATCGGATGCTGAAAAGTAGTGTGGGGGGGGGGGCGATCGGATCAAGGCGGGGTATACTTGGTACTTGCACAAATCTACACGTGTGTATGCGGGCCAAATTCACTTATTTTAACCAGTATCGTACACACACAGGGTTACACGGAAGATTGGGCATTCCCAACACAATATCGAGTAGCGAGAACACAGTAAAAGGGCAAAGCGACCACGGTACACACAGGCTACTCCAACACTAGAGTACACACATACAAGTACAATTGAGATATACAGAGCCAGAATTTGTTGGCTCAACGCCTTTGCTTGTGCGCCATCCTTGGCGCAAGGGAGTTTAAACAAAAGAAAGAAAAAACAAGCTTGGGAGGCGACGAGATGAAACAAACGAGTAGACGAGGCAAGAAGTATTCGAGAGACACGCAAATGTCCGTGGTTGCGTGTTTAGGCCGTTGGAAGGCGGGATAGTTTTCCAAAACAGATTTAACACCAGGAGGTGTAACTTGGGTAGGCGAGGCAGGTATTCACATACCATGTGTCATGGTCCGGATGCGCTTCCCACTACCCATGTGTAGCAGCGCTTCGTCCCATGCGCGTTTAACGCCACGCTCGTCCGAGAGGGGAAGCCCAGGCCAGTTGCTTTTAGGTTCCTCTCCCAGCCCAATCGCGTTATTTGGAGCAATGCCCCCGGACGCGCTCACCGCAGCAGGGTCGAATCCAAACCCCAGATTACCGAGGCCAAGGCTGTCGACATCCTGTAGCATGAACATTGGGGACGCGGTGGAACACGGAGAGGAGCAGGTGGCGGATGTAGGCGAGTAGCTGCCGGAGGGGAGCGCATGGAGCGGGTGGAGTGGGGATTCGGGTGAACACAGGAGAGAGTATGACGAAGTAGACACACCCATGTGAGGCGTCACGGGAGATTGGGTTACATCATCCGCATCGTCCGAGGATGAGTCGGCGCCAAGGGAAACGGTGCTGAATGGATCCAGGCTGGAATGCTTTCCTCGCAAGAACTGACTCGCACCCGTGCGTCTCTTGACGTCATCCACAATCGCGTCAAGCCCCTTGCCGGTAACAGATTCTTCCTCGATATCGAGTTCTCCTACATGGGCGTTGGGGTGTAGACGACGCTCGAGCGCGTTTGCTACAGCACGAAGGCGTTCGTCGTGAGCAGCGAGAACCGAGACCGCTTCTGCCCGGCGAGCCCAGTACGAGAACTGGGTATTGGACCACCCGGACAAGGCAAGAACTGTATTGCGAGTAAGTGTGACTGAACCTGTGGGCGAGGCGCTATAAGGGTGGGAGAGTGACTTGATGGGGTTGTATGGGTGGCTGATCTCACGCTCTTATGAGTGTGAATCGATGCAAGAAGATGTGGAAAACGCACGGAACAAACGTCCTCAGCACCTCTTTCACGACCTCGACTTTGACGAGAAACTCGACGGCGTTTGCGCCTGGCGTTTTGGGTTCGACGTCATCTGATGAATTTGAAGAGCGTTTCGACCTCGAGGTTCGGGTGCGGCTACGTGTGCTGCCATTGCCCAGCCTGCGTTCAAAGAGGCGGGAGGAGAAGGTTTGCCACTTCTGTTCTCCGAGGCGGTGCTTCAGGAAGTCTTCGGCATATGGGTCGACCTGGTTAACACATTGAGCCTTGGTTCGGCGTGGAAATGATTTGGACTGCGGACGAAGACATTCAGTTGGGGATCTTGTCACATCACGGCATTCAAGGCTTACCTTGGTGTCAAAGTTGACAATCACATCGTCGACGTTGGGGTGTACAACTTGGTAGAGAGAGGCAGCTGAAGGAATGTGTTGGGGAGCGTTGCCCAGTTGTTGGCACTCGGGGCCGATGATGAATTGTAGTTGGAAGGTAGGAGGCGAGGCGTCCTGCGCTCGTGGCTGTGGTGCAGGCTGTGACCGCGCGGGTGATCGAGCCTGATGGGAGAATGTTGTTGCTGCTGGCATGGTTGTCCGTACGGCGTCTTGTTCAGGCGTTGTTACTATCATATCCTTGCGCGGGTCAAGTACAGGGTGATGTAGGCCAAGGGCCGAATTGAGCGACGCCAGATTGGGATGTCCGAAGAGGGCCGCATCCAAGTCGTCGAGGCTGGACGTGTCGGTGTCGTGACTGCGTGGAGGAAAGTGGAGGTCGAGGTGGGGCGGGCCCATCGGGTGTGCGACTGAACCATCGGATGCGAAGAAGTTAATGGGGTGACTGAGGCCAGCAGAGTCGGCATTGGCGTGGTCTTGAACCATGGTCATTCTCAACAGAGTTCTGTACATGAGTACAACATACGCTGCGGCATGCGCGAGACATACTTGCAGAGTATTCCGTTTGCTGGTGGTCGTCGAGGTTATCGACGTTGGGAGTGAACGCCTCGCGCTGACTCTGGGACTTAGAAGACGATTTGATGGTCTGGCTCGTTGACTAATCAATTCACTTGGACCGCAGATCCGCCGGTCTGCACGTGACCATCCTCCAACCCATGATCGCCCGCGTTCCTTTCACCGCCTACCTTCGGCGGCGTGCCTTTGCCACAGTCTCGATCCCTCCGACAGCCACCACGGCCATCGAGGACACGGGGCTAGAGTTGTCCAATGAAACGGCCCCCGAAAACGATGAACCGAGTGAGCCGACCTGCATACACTGCAGCACTTTACCCACTGAATTTCGTTCAAGGATCATTGTGGGTCAAGCTTCACGGCTTGCCCCGCGCTATCGCCCCCGCGGATTTGTACAGGCACGCTGCCTCGCTTAGATTAAGGGGGCTGCAAAACGGTCTGCCCGTCCATCTCTCATATTAAGCAAGTACTCAAACCGGTTCTAGTCCATTTGGATTACAAAAACTTTATGCCAACTGGTCGAGGCTGGCTCCACTTTGACGACCCGGAACAAGCCGAGCAGGCGGCCAAGATGATGCAAAATTCGCGTTTATCGGCTCATCCTTTGCATGCCCAGCTCACCACCGACCAAGATATCGTCAGAGCTGGGCAGCCATATCGAGCGCGTGGTGAAAAGGGCCGCGCCGAGGCGGTCGAACGTGGCCTCCTAACTGGAAATGGTCCAGATGCCAGAGTCAAAGAGCGAGGCACGTGTGTTTATCTTTGGGGGTTGCCGGGAACGATCCTTTCGTACGATCTAAGACAAGTGTTTGACTCGTATGGGCTTCGCGTCACGGCTGAAGACGAGCATCCCGTTCGTCAGATACACCGGCGCGTATTTACCACAATCCAACGGCACATACACTAACCTTAAGCTGCCTCCAGAAAAACGCCTACCTCTCGCTTCCTTGTCCGACTTAGCACAGTGGCTGGTGCACACAGACTCGTGCGCGACTTTCACATGACGGAGAGGTTTGGAACAGGGTACATTGTACGCGCACAGGTCGTGTACTAGGCAAGTGCAACTTTCCACCCGAGCACTTCGGCGGAAAGTGTGTATAGTGGGTGGGCTATATACAGCTGTGCCTGCAACGCGCTTAATTTGGCCTTGGATCGTTGTCATTGTCCCGCATGCGCTGAGCGTGGGGTTCGTCGTCGTCATCGTCGTTGTCGCGTTGGCGCTTGTGTGAATTGTCGTTTGCTTATACTGGTGTCAATATATGTTTCGAAATAAAACGAAGACAACATACCCTGTTTCCAATCTCCGCCACCTCCGGCGGCGCTTGCTTGTTGCTCATACACGACCTCCTCCCGTCGCTCCCGCTGGGCCTGCGCGCCCCACCCACCACGTCCAGCATCGTAATCTTGCCGTAGCTCATCGCGAACCTAAAAAACCTGTCTCGTCAAACACCCTCGGACAAAGTATCACTAGACATACCTGACCACCGCTTTTTCCTCGCCCGTATTGCCTACCCTCTTTGTACCCAAGATCCAAGTCACAACGAACGATCCGCTCATCGAGTTTTGTACCTGAAATGTAACGAACAGCAGCGGCAGCTTCTGCATGTGTATAGTACTCTACGAAACAGAACCCGCAAGGCGTGCTGAGGTATTATTCAAAATATTAGTAGGGTTCATAACATACGTGTAAACGAGGCTTACCGCGTATTCCTATCCAAGCCCATGATAATACGCTTTACGCCTCCGCCATCCTCCGACGAGGCGCATTTTGAAAATAAATCGTAGATTTGTTCTTCGGTGGTGTAGAACGAGAGATTCCCCACCTGGGAATGTATGAAAACATTTAGTTTAAGGCTTGTGGTAGTTCATAGGACTCACGTAGAGTGTCGAGCTTTTCTCCAATAATTCTTGTGTTCGTTGAGCGTCGAGCTACGTGCTATGAGTACATGCGGTCGGGCTGTAAATCTGGGTAAATACCTTTGACTGAGAGTCCTTGTACGTCGAAGCTTGGTCTAGCGGGCTAACAACTTGTGCCATGGTTGAGGTTGAGTGACAAATGTGGGGAAGCGCCGGGTGCTTGGTCACTCAGGGTCCCTAGCTCGACGTGTCGTGTCTATTTCAGTACTGCGCACTCACGTCCATTCGTACGTTGCAAGCAGCGTTATCTCCATACACCCTACTAACCATACACTGACAAGCCAGAACATAGATAGAGTGCTTCCACAATGTTGGCACGCTTTCTCACACTCCTTGCCCTCCCGTTGGCATGTCTAGCGAACCCGACGCAGGAAAAGCTCGTCGCGCTCGCTGCCAAGGGCGGTGGAATAATCAAGCTTGACTCGGCTCTATATAATACGCTTACGGCCTCGGATAGGGAATGGAGTGTTGTGGTGCAGTTGACGGCTATGGGAGACCAGTTCAAGTGTGCGCCTTGCAAGTGAGTGGGAACTCGATCGCTGTAAACGAGATTGGGATAAATGGCATATGTCGGAGAGAGAAAGAGAAGCTAACTTTTTGGTTATATAGGGAGTTCAACCCCAACTTCAATGCTGTCGCCAAAGCGTGGCACACCAAAGTACCAGCGGACAAGCGTGACACACACTTCTTTGCGACCTTGGACTTTGCGGATGGAAGAGACGTGTTCGCTCGGGTAAGTACATGCACGTACTATTGCGGAATGATTTCGTTCTGACGAGATACGTAGCTTGGCCTATCCTCTGCACCATTTGTGAATTTCTTCCCAATCGAGAAAGGCCCGAACAAGAAACCAGGCAAACAGAGCACATGGACCTACGACTTTAACACGCTGTGCGTTCTTTAACTTTAACCCTTCGCTGTACCGACCTTTAATGTTCGTTCAGCTCGTTCGAGCCGGCCACCTTCGCCCGAGAACTCTCCAAGCACACTATTGTCCCCGTCCCGTACTCTCCCCCGTTCAACTACGTTCTTATGGCCAACGTCGCAGCTGCTGTATTCCTCGGTGGTTTAGCCGCACGTTTCGCGTACACTTACCTCGGAAACTTTATCTTCTCGCGCTGGACTTGGGCCCTTGGAGTCGTAGTCACCATGCTCACGTTCACTTCTGGACACATGTTTGTCAAGATTCGTGGGATGCCGCAAACTGTCCGGGGACAGTGGATGGCTGGGGGTTATCAAAACCAGTACGGAATGGAGACCAACGTAGTTGGCGCCATTTGTGAGTCTCGCGAAACCACTTGGTCTGGTGAAAATGAGACTGAAGCAGGCCTTGCCCGGATTATAGATGGCACGCTGGCTTTTGCACAGTTGATGCTTATTCTTGGCGTGCCTCATGCCAAATCTGCGGGAAGCCAGCGACTATCGATATACATATTTTCGGCGATGATGATTATTGTGTTCAGCATGCTCGTTTCGCTCTTCCGCCTCAAAAACCCAAGTGCGTATCATGCGCTAATTCCGAGCGAGGTGTGAGAGACTAACCTGACGTCCCACCGTGCAGGCTATCCTTTCCGCATGCTTTTCTAGTGTGCGCAGTGCCTCGCTGAAGTGCTATCAAGTTCATGCTACCAAAATATACAGTTGTTCAGGGGCACTAAATACGGGCACCCGAGACCAAACGCACAACCTTTGTCATTTCGCGCTTGCCCACATGAGCAAACCCCCCAAGAGTGCCCAGTTTCCCAGAGTCAAACTATTATAGAGGCATCAAGATGAGACTCTGCGATTGTGAGTTTCTAATTCTGCACAGCATTCAGGGCCTCGGAAGCAAATTCGGTCATGTGAGGGGTTTTGAGCGGATGTGACGCGATGGAGCACACTAGCTGTGCTCAATTCCAGCGGATTCCGCTCGTCCCAGGGCTGTGGGAGCTGGTGGTGAGTAAGGCGGAAGTGTCCGAAAAGAGCGACAACCGGGCGTGAAGAATTGACCCGCCGCACAGACCGGCTGCTCGGCAGAACGGAGGCGCCGCGAACTTGTCAGCCGGCTAGAGGCATCGCCGCCCGTCCGGCTATGTGATGGTTGTCTGTGGGCACGTGACGTATTATTGCTGTTTGCAAAACGGTTTGAGTTCGGCGCTTGTGGGCCTTCCCCGAAGGAAAAAAATCACCTCGGGCAGTATTTCGCCCGTATCTCCCTCAATTCGCGTCGTATCGCGAAGATAATTATACCATTAGAATCGCCTCGCTGGGGCGCGTCGAACGATGTATATAGCGTACAGTAAATCGCGGATCTACCTCTACCCTACTGTGTGCCCCCTTTTGCCCGCAATCCATCCAAAGCACCAGTAACCCAAAGATACTAGGCCATGAGTTTATGGAGGAAGGTGCCTCGGAGGGTTTTGCTGAGTAGGAAGGGATCAATTGACACAGAGTGGTGTCATAGGATGGGGCTGAGGTCCCTATATTGTACATAACTTTCCTGTAAGAGACCGAAGGAATAAATACGGAGTCAGAAGAGCCTCACTGGGGAATTACTACCCTCCAATATGCCTGCTCCGACGTCTGATGAATTACGAGCATGCGTGGCCTGAATGTTGGCGATTGGCGAGGAACTCAGCAAAAACCTGTGGGGGGTAATTAGGGATAATGAGATGTAAAGGGGTGCACTAGAACCAGGGGTTGGGTAATTAGGTAATGAGGATAAATTACACTGAGTGTAATGGTGTAATGAGGTGCCATTACATGTCATTACATCATTACACAACCCCTGGTTCTAATGCACCACAGGATTTTTGCAGAGGAACTTGATACGATTATGTTGGTCACCGGCCTGTCAGCGAACACGGTTAGGACTATTCGAAAGCAGTGGGAAGAAACTGGCTCGTACCGAAGGCCCAAGACACATGGTACAGTGGGTCGGCCACGCCTGCTCGATATGGGGAGTATTTGGGTGAGTGTTCTCGGGTTGTGCAAGCGTTTTTTGACTAAGAAAACGTACAAAGTACTTGGCAGAGCGACTTTGTCAGGCACCAGACATGTTTTTAGATGAACTGCAGCATGAGTTATCGCTCTACGCTGGGGTTGAGGTATCAATCTCTACGGTTCAGAGGGCACTGGAGCGACTTGGTTTCACGTACAAATTGGTTAGTGGACTAAGCATTTGACAAACCAAAACTGACTTTGATACACATAAGCTTGATAAAAGAGCCATGGAACGAAACGAAGAGGATCGGGTTGAGTTTCGTAGGTTGATTCGACAGTTTCGTGTATCACAGCTCGTGTTTGCAGACGAGAGCTCGATCAATCGAAAAGCCACTTATCGAAATCGAGGATATGCAATATCAGGGGAGCGTGCAGTCAAAAAAGCATTCTGGGCAAGAGGAAAACGGTATGAGCACCTGGTGATCACGAATGAAAAATGCTGAAGCTGGGTGTTTATTAGCTATTCGATCCTTCCCGCTATGACTGTCAATGGAATTCTGACAGCGCTCATCGTGAAAAAATCATACAACACACCCTTATTTATGGAGTTCCTTGACCTTTGCCTAGCATCCATGAACCCATTCCCTGAGGACAATTCTGTGCTCGTCCTTGATAACTGTCCCATTCACTGTGTTCCCGAAGTCCAAGAGAAATGTGACGCAAGGTGAGTTCTATTCCCAATTGACTGGAAGGCCGCTGGAGACTGATAAATTCGTGACTAGGGGTGTCATTCTTGCATATCTACCATTGTACTCACCCGACTTCTTTTGAGAGGAGCTAATAGAGATCAAACTCAGCTCTAGCTACTCGTAGTAGTGAACTATATTGAACTGTACCTAATAGAGATCAAACTACAGGTACTGTGAGTGACATGAAGAAAAGAAACTATCTAAAAACATACCTCAGCTCTAGCTACTCGTAGTAGTGAACTGAGGGAGCAAAAATTCCCATTCGGAATATGAAAGAGGTGAGCACAAACAAAGACAAACTAATATCGCCACACCCCTATGAGACTGAAATCACAACACGCCCACTCAGGCTCATAATGGGAGAGAAAGAAAGAACAGAAATCAAGACATGCCCATTTCCGAGACAAAGAACGGAAACTTGATCCTGCCTAGTGGCTTGGTAAGCACATCGGCAACTTGTTCATCGGTTGGCACATATTTCAAATCAGCCTCGTGAAGCTCAATCATCTCCCGAATGAAGTGGTGCTTGACACGGATGTGTTTGGTGTTTTGATGGTGGCCAGGGTTCTTGGCAAGAGCCATGCTCGATTGGTTGTCAGTAAGCAGAGTAGTTGGCCCCTTGGGTAGAAACCCTAACTCGGACAGGTACTGGCGTAGCCACACCATCTCGCGTGCAGCACTCGCAGCAGCGACATATTCGGCCTCGGTGCTTGACAGCGACACAGTCGGTTGCTTCCTGGATGACCAAGCGACAGCTCC
>WSLN01000047.1:0-42652 GCA_019677355.1 Ceratobasidium sp. 370
CGAGCGATGATCCTCGGAGCCCAAGGCGTCTTCTACAACGCCTTCTTCTTGGGGTATCTCGTCTCTCCCAAATCAGCCCACCGTTTCGTTGGTTTCCTAGAGGAAGAGGCCGTATCTACCTAGTCAGTCGTTAATATTGATGATTTGTCCTTTTGACGCTTACTTTCACCCCAGTACCCGGTGTATCGCCGAAATCGAGGCAGGCCGCATCCCAGAATGGCAGAATAAGCCCGCACCATCGATTGCAATCGACTACTGGCGTCTCCCCGAGGACGCGACGTTGTTGGACGTCATCAAGGCCGTGCGTGCCGACGAGTCGACGCACCGGTTCGTGAACCATAGTCTGGCCAACTTGGAGCAGGGAGAAGACCTCAACCCGTTTGCGATCCGGGAACCGGAGATGACGATCAAGGGAACCAAGCCTGGGTGAGTCTTGGGGAGATGATTGATGAAGGCTTATGTAGCTGACTTGGCGTGTCTGTAGCTTTACTCGTGAGGAGTCGGAGGCGTTTGTCAACGAGTCCAGGCAGTTGCTTGACCAAGTAAAACATAAAGCCAGCTAGACATTCCCGTTTGGTGCAATGTGCTGGTTTATTCGTCACGGGCTTGATGTATGAGACTTATATTTATTGCGCCCCACTCCGTTTGCGTTCTCCACTACCATATATTAACTTCCAAAATAATGCATTGTTTGGGCTTGCTGCCGAGCGCTTGGGATATCCACGTGACGTCACCTCGTTTCTCGTTTCCCCCACGCTACTTGGTATTTACCTAGCCTGTTGGTCATTTTCCCGCCAGACGATACGGTTTCTCGTTCTCGACATCTAAGCTATCTAGAGCAAATACGGTTAATTATAATAATTTTATTCTGACACTGGGCACTTCGGGGATCGACTTGAAGATCTGGCAGAAGGCTATTCTGGAGCAGAACACTTAGCAGCATTATTCGAGGACTTCCGCACCATTATATTTTGAGCAGATACGTTATTATCTCGCTTGGGCCCCTCTGACCTCCCCTACGATGCCTCACGTAAACATCGCCCCTGTCGGCGCGACCGAAGTACCACGAGAACCTGGCTCCAGCAGAGACACGCCAATCCAAATCTACCCTTCTCCAGCAACTAGAGACGACCTTGACGATGATCACCTCCGAGGCAGGCGAAGGATGTTTATTGGACCCATGCCTGAGCACGTCGCTGCAAGACTTTGCGCCGCTTCGGCCTCGGGTGCAGGCCGTATTTCGATCCCGAGCAACGAATTCGCGAGAGAGGACTTTGCGAGGGACGACCTTGCGAATGATGATGCCAACAGTAGCACCTCGGACTCGGACTCGGATTCAGACTCCTACTTCAACCCGGAACAGCACGAGGTATCTCGAAAGCATCTATTACGTGCGTTTTTGCGCAGGGGTGGACGACGCGACCAGTTTTCCGAGCAAGAGATACGCAGGAGGTGGCGCGCGGGTGGGTGGGGCCGCGTACCACTCCCGGTGGATGCGTCAACGCGGCGGTGGGTCGGGTCGAGTTTTGAGGTTGGGGTGGATATCGTGGCTGGGATGGACTTGGGGCGGGATTGTTCTGCGCACGCGCTGCGGGATGGGAGGGAAATCGGGCGGGCCATCGGCCATCCGGACGAGAGCAAGGCTTCCGCTCGATCCCACGTCGCGTCTCCTGCGCCGTCGCGGACGACTACGATGGAAACGTTTGTTACGGCTCGGGGTGACTCGGATGCGGAAGATTCTGCCGAGGAGGATAAGAGAGAGCTAAAGCCGGTCGACGTCGAGGGGATACCACGTCGGAAGTCTTCGAAGTCCACCCTAACGCCGTCGAGCTCTGGGGAAGAGCTGCTTCCGCAAGATACCATAGGGGAGCCTTCTACTCGAGCGACGAGTACATCCCATCGACTTGGTACACTTGACTCTGCTTCTCCATTGCCGCCAGCCAAACTGTTCGAATCTCCGGCGCAAACTCGTCGTCCCCATTCCAGCCTTGGAGTCCCACATATGTTCACAGATCAGAATGGGGATATCAAGCCACAAGCAGCGTCCGCGCCGCATCTCGCGAGCATACTCGGTCCATCGAAAGAGCGCAACGGCAAGGGAGGTGTCCTTCGCTCGGCACTACGGCGCAACTTGGGCTCTTTCCGACGCAACTCGACGAAACAACACTCTGTGCTTTTCGCTGAATCCCCGAGGCCTCTTTCCAGTGCCCACCCCCATTCGTCTCCCGGTATACCTCGTTCTAGCACCGCTCCAGCAGGCCTTTCCACTCCAATGGAATATGCCCCTATGTTAACGGAGAGTCCGGCTGCACCCTCTGAGGTTCTGAACCGCGAAACGGAGCCAGAGGACACTACCAGTGCAGGTGCGGCGCTGGCTTTTCAAGTTGAAGAACGACGTGTTCCCGAGGATGGAGTCGTTCGACGAGGTAGATATGAATACCGTTGCTTCATTTCACGGCAATTTATTGATTGGCTTGAAGACAGGATGCTGGTGCGCGCTGCGTTCAACCGATCTCCTGGGCTTCCTAAGCCTTATGATGAAGCAGAGGCTAGCAAGCACCCTGATACGCAAGAAGTGGAGTGGAGGGAGATGCTGGTTGTGTGGCGAAGGGCAGCTGGAAAGGAGGACCGGATAGAGCTGTATCAAGACTACGTGCGGCCAGATTTCAATTTTTTTTAGATGCACACTGATTCGAGCCTGATTCTGCCTTGCAGACAACTCCAGGCAAGGAGCGGATAGTTGGTCACAAAGATTTGGCATTTATAATACCGCTTGACGAGACGACCACGAGCATATCTCCATACTCTCATGTTGACCTTACGTTTTGCCTCATGTGCCCTCCGACACCGGTGCGAACGGGTTCTACATCCAAGCGTGCCCGGTTTCACCGCGCCCCTATTGGGACCAACATTTTTGTGTTCAAGGTGAAAAGTCGCACAAGGGCGTTGGACTGGACTTGGAACTTGTGGTATGTTACGTTACTTTTATTCGCAGAATCTTCATACGACTCTTTACGCAGGAGACATCTGGGCGGCGAACTACCCGAAACAGTCGATATCCATTGCCCGGCCTTGGGAACCCGTGTTCGAGTGGACATTCCGAACCTTGATCGTTGGGCGCCAAGCGACTCTTGGAAGCATGTCACCCGCTCGTATCTCATCGATGCATGCGGGCGTTCTCTACGAGGACTCCCTGACTGGGATGCGATGATGGAGTCCCCGGCATTGCGAGGGGCCAAGCTACAACTTGCCTGGAGGAAAGAAAGCAAACTCGACTGGGTGTGGTTAGAGTCAGATGAACAGGGTAGAGAAATTGATTGGCAAGTGTTGTTTGGCCTGGCGTTGAGACAAGTGAGTGGGTTGATGCTTTTTATAATGCTGAAAATAACTGGCGGGGCTCGTAGCCACGTCTGCCGTCACAACTGGAGATTCGTCTAGGACTGCATGCTCCTACTCACGTCACACTCACCGATGGTAGTGTACTAGGTAAATGCGCCCAAGTTGATTCTGAAGATGTTAAAACTAACATTACCCACGGTGGAGACGAACCCCCGGCAATCGAAGGATATCTCCATCGCATCAAACCCAAAACCCTAGTCAAGACGAACGTTTATATCACCTCGCACGATGGATATCTGTTCACCTTGCGCTATGCGGATGCCGAGCCACCCACACCCCCAACTTTACTTCAGGCCCCCCTCGACGCAGCTGGACATAAACTCGCGCGTGAGCGGGAACTTCGAAGAGGAAGGTCTATGATATTAGACGCAGACGGATATATCGACTTGCGCAGTATCCTCGCAGTGCGTCGGGCTGTCGAGCTTAACCCTTCTGTCGGGCCAATAGATATAGGCGCTACACGAGCCAAGCCACTTCAGCACGACCTTACAGAAGAGGGCGACGATGACTGCCAGTGGGTCGACCAGGCAGATGAATCAGATGGCGAAGACGAGGGGGGAGAAGATTTCTTATCAAAGAGCGACGACAAGCCGAGGCTGAAGATGAAGCGGTCGTTTGAGTTGGTCATGCGCTCCGGCAGAGTGGTTAGATTTGAGGTAAGTTTAAAGCTACACCGTAGCCGCGACTTTGTACCCTAACACCACTCGAGGCTTATTCAAGGAAGATCTGCCTCGAATGGATCACTCGTTTACGCGACTTGATTAAGTACTGGACCCGTCGACACCGGGTGGACGCTCGGGACGAGATGGAGTTGGTGTTTGCTACGCAAGGTCGAGCACGGTTCACGATACCGAAGCCTGGAAAAGAAGAGGCACCCGAAGGTAAGCGGCTTGAGCGACTTGGAAAGGGCAAAGAGCTTATTCTGTACACTGTATGCGCGCCACACAGGATATGTTCCGGATGGTGCATCACCATATTTGGCGAAGGTATAGCACCGCGTCCGATCAGTGTACCTAGCTAACCGCTGCGCTCAGTTCTGGAACTGGTGCGTAATCGAGGGCTGCCGGGTAATTGTCAAGGGAGGGCGCTTGTACACGAAGAAAGGGATTAGAAAAGAGTTCAAGTAAGCATATAACCGTGCAACTGCAAAAAAATCTCGCTTAGCGTGATCTAGACACCTTTTCCACGTTCTTACCGGTGGCCACCTGGTTCTGTTTCACATCACCCCGAATGTCACCTCTTATCATCACCACTCTCGCACGATCAACCTCGCCGATGCATACGTTTATTCGGGTGCGCCTAGTTCTGACGGTCCTTAGGGTGCGCTCTAATATTTGGATGCCGCCGTATAGGCCAGATCGCCATGAGGTCATTGCCCCGAGCGGCAGGGTTTGATTCTCGCCAAAGGATACCTCGCAGGTACCAAGATGGGCTTGAGTCAGACGACAGGCAAGTGATCGATTCTCCACTTCTTTACCAATACCTCACAACCGGTCATTAGCGAGGAAGATACAACTTTCATAATCTGGTACCGCCCGCACAACATTCATAAGCCAGCTGACCCCCTTCTTGCCCGCGAATCTACTCCGAAAAACGAGCCGTTGATTGCGTCTCTTAGCGGGAAGCACAATCTTCTCATCTGCAAAGCTCGTAGTCGGCTGGAGCGTGATGCCTGGGTCTGGGTTCTTAATACCGAGATCGAGCGGGTGTCACGAATGATGTCGACCAGGGAGAACAGCATTCGAAACCAAGGCATCTTGGTTCCCGAATCGTAACTACTTCTACCTACACTGCTTGCCTTCTTCAAGTGTCAATCTATCCTGCGTTCTTTTCACGGATATTGGACCTTTTGTGTGTTCTTGTTTGTCCTGCCTATCACAGCCGGGTGAGGATTTCTGAGAGGCAACCAAGTTCATTACCGCAAGCCAATATGCCCAGGTTCTTACCATGAATATCCTCTCGGGAACTCGGCCAGAATCCTCCCTCGCTTTAGGGACGGCTGCACTATAATCAAGGCAAACTATAACGTTTCAGGGACACGCCATACACCACCTGTATGCGACTACGAGCTAGGCTACTTGTGCAAGTAGCGCCCTCATGGAGCCAGCAGGATTCTTGGCGCCACGATCTAAATTTGAAATTATACTATAAATGTCGCCCAAGCCAAGACCTGGCAACTGTACCTCTCGCGGCGTTGTGTCTTAATGGGGTAACTAGTCCTGAAGGATGACCAGTAGGGTTCACTGCCGCTCCGCGTAACAATACCTCTATCCACGCCTAGGTTATAGTTATGCACGCTTGGCCTCGGTTTGATGGCCGCTCCGCGAAACCCATGCCCTCATGATCTCTGGCCTGCCTTCGAAATAGCCAATCGGGTAAACTTCCCCACGCAAGAACAGATGTCTTCCCTAGACTGAAGTCTTCAAATACCCCGTGGAGAGCTGGGATTCTGCAGCGGGTCCTTCACTTGTCCCCTCCGCCTCTACCAGAACCAACTGTCGTCGCCGTAGCTCGACGTCTCTAGTTCACCTCTTCAACTGACTTCAACATGGCTAAGCGTGCCGAAAGCGGTTCGCTCGACGGCAAGGTCTCCCCTATTGAGCATCATGAAAGCGTACGCCATGGCCAAACCTCGGCGGCTGAGCGCCAGGAAAGGATGGCTGCCGCTCTCGCCATCGACCCAGGCCACAAGCCTTGGAGTTGGCCCGCAATCCAAGTCGTCCTCATAACTTTGTGTGTCTGCTGCTGCTCTGGCGACTCTGGGTTTGACGGTACGGTCATGGGTGGAATTAACGCAATGACGTGAGATTTGACCCTTGTATGCGGTTGAACCCAACTAATCACTCGATTTCAGACAATATCAAACGTACTTTGGTGCGCTTTCAGTCTCAAAATCTCGAACGTAACTTGACGTTGTGCCATAGGCATGAGCTCTGCTGGGGCCAAGACGGGTATTGTGTTTGGTATCTTTACCGTCGGTGCACTCGTCGGCGCTATCCCGGCTTGTTCGTGTTTCCCCCCGTGCAGGTTCTTCCGCCCTGACTCAGTTCTCCGAACTTACAGCGTACCTTCCGGATCGGCTAGGCCGTCGTGCTTCTATGTTCTTCGGCAACTCCATCCTTCTGTAAGTCTCACTTGGCGCGGGTATACTTGCCACCCCCTCGGCACGACTTCCCCATGCATTGAGTCTTCTGCCGCTTAACAAGCGTCATACTAATCCGCACTCCCCAGTATTGGTGCCGCAGTTACCGCTACTGCTACTCGTCAGTCAACTTTCATCGGTGGTCGATTCTTGACTGGGCTCGGCGTTGGTACGGAGTGACTATTTTTGGTTTCGTCTATGCACATCTGATCCGAGGTTTCCTCAGGTTGTGCGGGTGCCTCGGCCAAGTCGTATCTGGTTGAAATCGTGCCTCCCCAGTCGCGAGGCTTTTGGCTCGGCATCTTGAACTCTTTGTAAGTGCACACGTTGTGTCGGCGTTGTCCCGAGGTTTACTGATCTGATCGCTAGCTATTATGTCGGCCAAATGACTGCCACGGGTATGATGGTCTCGACTGGTCGTTGGAGCCACGAGCTTTCCTGGCGGCTGCCGCTCTGGATTCAGGTGATCGATTGACCGTTCGTAGTTAACGTCATACACTTACGCCGCATTTTATCCAGGCCGTCCCCGCGGGCATCAACGTTGTTTCAATCTTCTTTTGCCCCGAGTCTCCTCGCTGGCTGTACTCTCGTGGGCGCAAGGATGAAGCACGCGCGATCCTCGCCAAACTCCACTCGGCAACCAATGACATCCACTCGCCGGTAGTCGAGATCGAGATGGAGGAAATCGAAGAGAAGATCAGCCTCGATGGTACCGACAAGCGTTTCTGGGACTTTAGGAGCTTGTTCAGGACCGCGAGCGACAGGTATAGAACGTCCATGGTCGTTATGATTGGTGCATTTGGTCAACTGTGAGTAGCTCGGCCACTCTCTACTGCTATGAATGCTGATAACGTGTTCAGCTCCGGTAATGGACTCATCACCTACTTCCTCCCCGTGCTCCTCGGCCAGGCTGGAATCACTTCGCAGGACAGGAAGCTCACCCTCAACTTCGTTAACTCGTGGGCATATCCACATTTATTTTATCATGAACCCATTCGCTGACCGTATTGTGTAGGGTTACCTCCATGATCGGCGCTGTCACTGGTTCTGCGCTCGTCGATCGCTTCGGCCGCCGCCAGCTTCTCCTTGGGAGTACCATCACGCTCGTTTTCACGCTCGCCATCATCATCGGGCTGCTTAGCACTCACGGAGGCAGTACGCAGGCGAACGCAGGAATCTCCTTCAGTATGTCTCTAGATATTCCTTGAGCCCAACCTCAGTCGCTAACAGCCTCGGCCTAGTCTACCTGTTCATGGTCTTCTTCTCGTTCGGTTGGACTCCGATGCAAGCACTGTATCCTGCCGAGGTCCTCAGCTACCAGTCGCGCGCAAAGGGCCTGGCATTCCTCAACGTTGTGACCCAAGGCTCTTCCTGCATCAACACCTTCGGGTAAGCCCGGCTCCTTTTGTCATTGCGCATACATCCAGCTAACCGACATCCCCAGTCTGCCCGTTGCCCTTGAAAAGCTCGGTTGGAAGACATATATCATCTTCTTGGCCTGGGACTCGTTCGAGGTCGCCATGATCTGGCTCTTCATGGTCGAGACCAAGGTATGTTATACAATCGGGTTCGTGTTATTGCGTGGCTGAGAAGTACCTCGTTAGGGCCTTACCCTCGAGCAAATCGACGAAGTGTTTGCCGAGCCCGACCCGCGCAATTACAGCATTCAGCATGCGGCTACTCTCAAGGCTGCCAAGCGCGAGGCTGCATAATTGGCCATGGTGATTACCTCGGCGATTAGTTTGCGTTCCGACTAGGCGATTTGGATCATATGTAAGATAGAAGTCGTGTACCAATTGAACGGATGTTTTGTACCACACGATCCCAAGCTACCCTGGTGTAAGTAACAGGCTTTCAATAACCAACAATAACACGGCTATTCTCATGACTCAGCTCCTGAGCCACACGACAGCTATTCTGAATGACAAGGTCTTCTTTATGGGGCATGGACAACGCATACAGGAGCCTCATGTCGACAAGAACAGTTCATACTCCCCTAAGGATCTCTATCAGGGTTCGTTGTCTCAGTTATCGTCTGGTATAACGCGGATGGGAATATGTAGGTGACCAACTCCAAGCCCGCATTGTCCTCTCCAAGCACAAACACGTAGCCGCGCTGGTCATTTCTTTGCGCGGACATCACATGCAGCGGGCCAAGGGACTCGAGTTGGTAGAAGACTTCGTAAACCATGCGAGTGATAGCAGCATCCTTATGCGCTCGCTTTTAGCAACAATTTCTCTAAGATTCTCGTGAGACGCAAAGTAGCCCCACAAGTGGTTGGGCATGTCGTGGTGATAATGGTGAATGAACAGGTGAGGCACGTTACATGCATATATGTATTAGAGAGTCAAAGACTGTATTAATGGTGAACAAATTCTACGAAAAAAGCCAAACGACCTAGTGCTGACCGGCCTTCTTTTCCTTCAACATTCGGCGGACGTTTTGGCGCTTGGTGGATAGCTCTCGTAAACGGTTAGACTCGTCCTTGGTTCTGAACAAGTAGTACTCGGTTCTAAGCAAGGGAGAGTTATTTCTGATTTTATCCCCCCGAGCTCCGCGCATATACTCACGCAATAATATGTATCCAAATCGCAATCCACATGCTTGCTCCAAAGTTGAAGCGCACGGTTGCAGCCATACCCAGGCCAGTCGTATCACCGGGATATGCCTCAATTGAGACGCTCTTGACCCGGGGTCCGGTCCATTCCGGCTGGCACTGAGGATAATCGCGCGCATACATATCTTGATTGTTGAGAATGTGCGCAACCTCGTCGCAAGTCAACGTCTGTTTGAATGGGCTCCTGGTAAACAAAAATCCATCTAGCAGTTTCTAAAAGCAGACTTACATGGTAGTATCCCCTCGCCATTGACAGGTAGGCTACGAGCGGCACCATAACCAGACGCTCAGTGATCACAGCCGTCTGATACGACCACGCTCGGATAACCCACATTCGATGTTCGTCGATCTGTAGTCGTCGTATCGCCGTCCACGATTTGATAATAGACCAGAGCGTCATCGCACCGAGACAGTACACCGACGACTGAATTGAGAGGTCGCCGCCAAACGACACACGTGCCATCCCGAATCCAGTGATGGTCGAAACGAAGCTCAACACGTTGACCACTCTGCCCGCGTTACGATGAAGACCCATCGCACGTGTTCGGATACGAGGCACGAACTGAATGGTAGCGAGGAGCCCAGCAGGAAGGACGGAAGCGAGGTGCGTCCAGAGCAAGGCCGTGTTGAAGGGGATACGGAAATGATAGTATTCGCCGGTACTCTGGCCAAGTTCCAAGCCGTTGGGGAATAGCCAGGGAACACGGAAAACAAACACCGCGATCATAACGATACTATGGACATTTTTTCGCTGTTAGTAACGTACGGACTGTTTGTTCCCGGTGGATATGCACTCACGCAAAAGTTGTCCCTGTTGGTTGTGCGCTCGCAGATTCAGATAATGTTCATAAGAAAACTGTATAGCTTATATAGTCTGGAAGAAAGCCCGGTTCGTAGCTGGAGCCATTTGCGATAGGTACCAGCACTTAAGCTTGGCTGGCTGGCTGGATGAAGAGACGAGACAGCTGGGGGCACTGGTTGGGACATGGTTCGTCTGAATGGGACAAGTAAGGCGATGAGTGAAGAGCAAGCCAACCAGGACAGCTATATATACACCAACAGCACCCCTCGGCATACGTGCAACTCGTATATGCTGCATGCCGAGCAGAGGTCGGTCATGCAAGCCACCGCCAGAGTCGGGGACCCGGGCTCAAGGCCGCTTGGACGAGTATTACAAGGTTACAAGCCGAGCAACGGTCGGCGAGTTACATTTCAACCTATGCTCGAAAAAGCCATTTGAAGATCCGATGATTATCCCCTGGGAGCGTGTGAGGAGAATACATGAAAACGAAGAGCTGTGTTATGGACTTGGATGGCGAACTGCCACATCCCTGCGGTGTCCACGATTGGGCTTACGCGTATAAGCGGGACAATAGGGCCGGTGAGGAATGATGGTATCTCAGCCCGATTGAACGACGGGCTGCGGGGCCTTCAGTTTCTTCGCTAAAATTTGAGCAAACGGTGTTGGGTGCACGGGCTGACCTTTTGGTATGGTGATAATTTCAAATCCATGCGCTTGAGGGAAGACACTCTTACACAGAACCCAGTTAGGAGCCGTAGCTACCTTCGACGAGTACCATCAATACTCAGCTTGGTTGACCGAACGAATGAGCGGACGGGATCGTTTGAGACATGTTCGGGTTGAGAGGATGGATACGCCCGAGCTTAGGTATATATATACGCCCCGTTAGCAGGATTTCGATAGTACCCAAAAGTCATACAAGCCGAGCGATGGTCGGGAAATCGTTTTTAGTCTTAACCTTCAACTAGTCAAGTAAAGGTTCAAGGATCAACACGCGAGGAGCACGCAGCATAAATGCATAATTGGCATCTGAATAGCAGTTAGAGCCGATAGCCAGGGGGTTTGAACTAGGCTTGATGGGCCCAGGAATTTCCCGAGCTCGTACTGGATAGACCGGCCCACATAGTAGGAGTGTGATCCATAACAATCGGCCTTCAGCCTGGCTGCCTGGGACACAGCAAACGGCCGAAAAAAGATGGCTTATCTCCAGGAGTCTGGATACGGTCAAGGTCAACAAACCTGGGCTCACGTGATTCATCCTGAATGTCACTCTTACTCCCTCATCGCCCTACCCTGCAAACTGTCCAATCCCTAATATTTGGCGGTAATGCGAGAAAATCGTGCCATGCGCTCCGAGGAATGGCAACTAGCAACTCGAGTGTAGGCGTCGGGGGTACTAGCGATGTGAATGCGTACTGTCGAGAGCTGGTTCGGAAACACGACTACGAGGCGTACCTATGCTCGTATTTCTACCCTAGAGCCGCACAACCGGGTTATTTTGCACTTAGAGCTTTCAACGTGAGCTCGCGGCATTTCTCTCAGCTCGGCTGCTTGACAAACGGTTCCCTAGATCGAGCTGGCTATGATTAGGGAGTGTGTATCTAAGCCAGTCATAGGGAAAATGAGGATGCAATTCTGGAGGGACGCGATACAGTCTATAGCGCAGGTGAGCGTCTGTGCCCGGCGAAAGCCTTGGTAATTGAACAGATGGATAGAACAGACCTGTGAAACACCCGATTGCCATTGCACTTCATGAAGCATCTCAAAAAGCCAACCTATCGACTTACCATCTCAAGAGGATTGTAGATGCACGGGTGGGCAATCTCACGCCGCGATTGCAACCCCTCTAATCACCCTCAAGGACGCGGATCTCGACCGTGACTCGTATGCGACACTGGATAGCATGACGCAATATGCAGAGTCAACATCCTCGACACTTATGTATCTGTTACTCAACCTCCTTCATCAGGGAACCTCGGACACAAATACCCACGCTGCCTCTCATGTTGGCGTTGCACATTCGTTTACGACTCTTCTGCGTGGACTACCGTTCCATGCGTCAAAACGCCGAATGATTATACCAGTAGAGATTACGGCGAAGCACCAGGTGCGACAGGAGGAGGTATTTCGCATAGGCGGTGATGCGGCCGGAATAGACGACGCTGTGTTTGAATTCGCTACTTTGGCAAACGACAACCTGCTCGCAGCCCGAGACAGGTTCAAGGACGCTAGGGTGCCAGCCGAGGCCATGCCTGCTTTCTTACTAGCGGTAAGCAAAGCCGCCTCTTCAAACTGCGATCTTCGCCTGACTGTGGAATGTAGGTCCCGGTAGCCTCGTACTTGTTGAGATTGGAGGCAGTAAACTTTGATGCGTTTGCACCGCAGCTGCAGGCAAGGGAATGGAAGTTACCGCTGAATATCTGGAGAGCGAGCCGTACAAGGAAATTTTGAACATTTGGTTTGTGTTTGTCCTAATCGGGATCTGCCGATGAGATATCTTGTGTCATATCCTCTGATGTACCCTGGAAAGGGATAGCTCGGCGAATGGTGCTGAGTCATCACAACTGATTAGTCTTGAAACAGCAATTAGACCCTACTGTGGGGTCCTGCGCCTGACATGAGCGACGACCACCACGGCTAGGAAAACTGCCGAGTTTGACGATCCAGAGCCCGCTTCCTTTCTCAATTTGCTGGGAGCCAGGCAGACGAATTCGCCAACATCTCCTCTCCCATTTATTTCAATCTGTGGTGTGGGAGTTGGACAGGCCTTCTCCTCGTTGCAGAGGTACCCCTAGCCCAGTGAGGGGATGGATCTTTTTAGCCGCCTATCCGGTAAGTGGAGTCGGAGCTGGTGCGCCGAATGCTCATCCATACATTCAATCAGACGACGTCCTCCTTCTCATCTTTATCCAACTCGACGATCCCGCTGCGCTCAGCGCGACATCAAAGCGCTTTCGCCGTATCTCCAAAGAATCCTACACCCGCGCTTTATACTTTATAACCCGCTATGGACACCAACATGCGATGTACTGGGCCTTAGGTCGGGGGAAGCTCGTGGACAAGCAAATGCTCGATGTGAGTATATGTGCTGGCTGATCAAGTATCGGCTATATCCGACGTATCCTGCTAACGCCCGCTTTCTTTTGCGTGAAGATCATGGTCAACAATGGTGCACATATCAGCCGGTATCTCATCCAGTGTATGATGCAGTATAGGGGTCACTCCGCGCCTCATAGCTTCATCAAACGACAGTGGTCACACAGCTTGTCATTCGAGAGCTTTTTACACCTCCTTAATATTGCGCAACAAAGGCTCGGATACAAGGTTCTAGACTGGTCGAAGAATTCGGACGACGGTGCTGTGTTTCGTCAGTGGCTGGTAGACAAGAAGTCACCTGGTGGAAGAGTACGAGTCGCTTGGGAAGTCATCCAGGAAATGTTCCAAGCGTACGGGTTCATTCCGTTTTGCCCCAAGGTAAGTAATTAAATTTCTAGTGCTTGCGCAGTTGTCACATTTATGTTGCTCGAAGGACCCACTTGTACTCGACTTCCCTCTCGCCCTCTCATATGAACCTCGTCTACTCCCGCTGGCAGTTGCAAACGGATTTCGCATCGACGTCAAGGTGAGACCTAGTTCTTGATCCTAATCGGACGTATCTTTAATCGGTCGCCCTATTCTAGTATCGCGACTTTATCTTCCGAAAGGTCTTTGAGAAGCCTGCGGTCGTACGAGAAGGTCGCGACGATAATATCATCCGGATGGTTGGGGATCTCCAACGGCTGGACCCAATGTGAGTATACGGGCTTCATATCGTAATCCAAACTCACAGTTTTTATATGAAAGTATGTTTGTTAGCCGGACGGTCGCCGCGGAAGTATGCATGGAGGCGAAGATCAACGAACAAGGGTACGCGGCTCTTAGGAAGTTGGACAAGGCCAAAAAATTACCGTATAGCCTGTCGTAAGTTTCATTTCTAGCACCAAGGTATCGCAATCCTGAAATGTTACATGTTTCCAAGATCACTCGTCAGCGCGCTTATCAAGGTGAGGCGCATTTATTCTGCGTACCTTGCGACAAAGCTGCTGACCTTTAGTGCTGCGTAGCTGTTCAGTAATACCCGATCCGTGACATTCCCAAAGACGATATCGCTTATCCAAAGTCTGCACATTGACTTTCCCAACTACAACGATCCCAAGATTCGACACGTTTTGCTCCTAACCGTCTTTTGTTCACCAACCAACATGCAATGGTCCGACGAAGCGCATGGTACTCTCATGCCCAAACTCCTGGATAAGCTTGTGGAACTGCATTTGATTCGCGGCACGCCTTTCACTGGTGCTTCGTCGAGTTCCAGCAAGACCAAGGAGAGTGACCACGCTCAACCCCCTAAGACGCTGTCGCGGAATGAACTAGTCGAGGTCTTGCTTAGCCCCTTTACCGAGAACGAGCGGAGCTGTATTGCGTATGCACGGGACCCGTTAGGCATGGGCTTGAACGATTGGGAGGTCGTACAGCTTAAAGGCGACGTTGCGGTCCGGTGTTTGCCGATCAGTAGCAAGGTTAGTCTTCTGGCTCACATGCCCAAAAGACTTTTCGCGTGACAAAAGGCTAACCATTCAATGCGCCTGCCACAGGGCAAAATGCTGAAACGGTTATGCGAGGATAAGAGGATAGAGACGCGGGTTGCCGAAGCAATGAAGCTGCATGCGATACGATTGGAGGATCTCCCAGAGTCTTTTTCCCCAGAATCCTCGACCTACCGTGCCACGCTTGGGGCTAGCTTGCCTGTAATCGGAATGGACTTGTATGGGTTTGTTCCGCTTTGGGCAACACACACGGAGGAAGATGAATCGGAAACTGAGGTCAAGGCGGAAGACGGAAAGAGCGCGGCGGGTCTCCCCGGTGGCGGCGTGCAAACCAGCATTTTCACGAGCGCAAATCGCAACTTGGTACGCCAGTTGTCCCTCGAGCTCGCCTAGGCTATGCGCGCTCATGCCGAAGTTCTGTAGGGAACGATCAGCCAAGACACATTGACAGCAAGACTAGATCGTGACGAATCTGGTACGAGATGGAATCGCCGGTATGTTTGCATCGAAGCTAGCACGTTTGCGCTTGGGTTGACCGCGCGCCTAGCCGATGGTGGTCACACAATCAAGGCATACACTCCATACCTTCCGAACTAGAGGCTAAACTACCGTATCCCGCAAGTATGTCCGCCCAAGGCTTGTCTTGGCCTAGCTTAATTTTTTTTTGTTGAGGTCCCCGCCACGTCGCGGAACATATTCTTGAGCACTTCAAGAGTGATTCGCGGCCTACAGCCATCATGATGACTCACTGTGTCATCAATGGGAACGGACAGGCAAGTTTTGTTAAACAGTTTTCGATCCAGCTAAGATTTGTGGTCAGCAGGCGTTAGGTCAATACATCGACGAAAACGTACCTATCACTTTGTTTCACTTTAAAGTCCTAGCCCGACTCGGGCGGCAACCGGTAAGCGGGAGGTGGCATCCGACATCCTACATCAAACCAATGTTGCTTTATCTAGTGTTGGAAATTCTGGCAGAAAGTCGAGTCTCAGGCTTTTTACTTCTCTGAAGACGACTATCTCCCACCAGAGAGTATCAAGCCCCCGTCATCGGGCAAAATGTCTATCAACACGCTATGCAACCCAGACCCGATAAAGCCCGAACGACTGAGAACACCAGACACACCAGTCGGTTCCGAGGAGGGGTTCTCATTGTCTGGGCGGCCGCGCAGGATGGCCGCTTCGGTGCCACGTTCGTACAAGATACCAACTGAATCTGACGAAGAGGCGGCAGACGAGGCGGATTTTTCGTCGACAATTACTCGGTGGACCAAAGGCAAGGGGAAGGGCAAGGCCGTGGAGCGAACGCCCCCTGTCCAGTCCGAGTCCACGAGCCTACATTTGTGGACTAAGCATTTGGGGTTGCTTCTCAAGGAAGAGGAGAAGAAGGTATGTTGCTGGCCGACCTCACTTGAATGTTTGAGCTGAATGACTTGGATGCACGCAGTGGAAGGAGCGTAAGCGCCTAGCCGGACGAGACGAGTATGGGCGGCCCAAGGAACGTATATGCAAGGTACCAAACTTTGGCCTCGGATCTGACTCTTACTAAATGGTCTTTGTGAGTTAGACCGACTTTATGCGCTCTTTAGCCAACCGCATAGTGTCCTTTCGGGAACGTGATCGTGCATCTACACCTGCACCGATCGTCGAGGATGACAGTGATGAAGAATATGTCCAGCGGCCTACGGCTAAGACCAAACGTAAGCTGCAGCACACCCGCTGGCCCGACCGAGAGGATCGTACGCCTGTCAAGCGGCTCAAGACAGAGTAGCGCCTTTATAAATCGTTTTGGGACCTCGTGACGCTATACCCTTGGTGGGACCGCCAGGAGTGCTTTTTATTATACCGACTGTGCCGCACTGCTGTTGAGCCCGTCTCATATGTTATTCTTTCTGTTGTGTTCATGCGTTTTCGTATTTTCTCCTCATGGGCTAATGTTCGGAGTCCGTATAATACCGTGTTTTCTCCCGGATGTTTGTGTATTTTAGCTCGCGATCATACAGGTGGTCTCCAACGAATGTGCCTGCGTACCGATAGAATGCATCCTTCTCCTGACCCGATCTCAAAACGGTGTGGTGATGTGGCCAAGACCCCCGGCTTGGTGGCATAACCAAGATAACAAGCGCAGGTTGAACGCAGTTGGAAGGGTTGGATTGGAACGACATACAACCCGCTGTATGCTCATACATTTTCACTGGCAATATTTGATGCATCCGTTCAATGGTAGGTAATGCAAGAATCACGGTGGCCGCCACTAGGCCAATTCAGGCATATAAACCTTCCACCTTTGGGCCCGTGAAACACCTTTAACGGCAGAGCATGGGCTCGGGCGATGATGTAGTTGCTACTACTCTATAACGTGATATTCGGGCATTCCAATTATTTGAGCTTTTCGGATGACGAACGAGCTTTAGACGTAGCGAGCAACGCCAAATAAATGATAGTGTGCGGGGAATGACCTTTTATGCTCCAGAAGCAGATTAGGAGTAGGCCGCCGCGCGGACAGCCCGACGGTGCCAACTGAGTTGAGCTGGATCGCGCGCTCGATAAGGATGGTCTAGGCGCTCGAGGGCGGTGATGCAGAAACTAAGCAACGACGTATTATACACCTTACACCAGACATATTCCTCCAGAGACTAGCGAAGATCTACGGGATGGCGGCATGTTACCCAGATGCGGTGCCGGCTCGATATCACCCAACGGCGCGCTGCACCCCTGGTGCTTGTGCTCGACCAAACGTCACGGGGAGGAGAAACTGAGGGATAAGCTAGGGTCTGCTTGTTTGGATCGCGCGTCCAATGGTGGGCGGTGTGGATCGGCTGCGATGATGTGGGGTTGCTGCTACCAGGGCTGAAAACTCAAACGCATGGACGCATGACACGAGCATGTGGGTCGAACACACTGAGAATCTTGCTTTCTAGGTTATAGATCGGCGAGCCGCACGTCGGGTGAGCGCCAGCAAGCAATCACCAAGTTGGAAGTCCAGAGTCGAACTACGCGGAGCGAGCATGAGCACAAGGTAGAACATAGGAGCAGATTACACCAAACGGGCACCAGGATAAGAGGCGGTCTAGATCGTACTGAAGCCGGCGGTTTGCGGCTTTGGGGGGGTGTCGATGTCACCCCGGCGTCATGTCAGTTGAGCCGGATAGAAAACAGTTTGGATATTCCAGGCGAGCACAGTCCTCGTCCACGACCCGTTTTGAAAAGGAAACTTCACGAGCGCACCCCGACTTGGATTCAACCTCCGCGAGACACTGGAACTATGACCCAACCCTGCAACACCGACCTTGCACCGGTCAGGACCACTACCCAAACACCAAGGTCAAATCCTTTGACATGGCCAGAAGCGTCAAACGTCCGAGGTTCTTGCTGGGTTGGTTTCGACGGCGGTTGCTGGGTAACTGCCCGAACGCGCACCAGCTGACGCAAAAGTAGCCCGATGCTGCACGATGGAGTTGTAAAAGGGCACCTAGTAGTCACGTGGATTGCCACCCTAAGGGTACCATTGCCACATGGAGACAGATGAGTTTTGAGATCGTTGTGCATAAACTCGTGCACCCCGATCTCTCCCCTCCGCAACCATCTCTTCCTGGTTTTCTCGTTCTCGTGCACTAAATTTTAAGTTCAAAATAACGTCAACGGTGAGAGATCGTTGGCGCCACTCTGGGTTTCAACTCGATGACAGCACTCCAGCAACTGAAGAGATATTGCAGGGCACCAACGCCATGCTGCATCGCAGGATCAAACCATATACTCCTATCAACCCATATAGTCAATCTTTTTAGGGTACCTGTACACCGAGCAAGGCCGAGACAAGGGCTCACCCAGCCATTCTCGATTCAGAAAAAGCAACACGGCTCTATCTTCCCCTGAACAACCAACATCCACTCACCTCGCTACTTGAAACCGTTCTCAGAGCCATGAGTACGATCTTTTCGTCATTGTGACATCTTGCGTGTGACGTCAAGACGCCTGCAGGCCGCCTCGGACAATCCGCAGGCGGGCTCAGCTTATCGATCAGGGCGAATCTTACGCTGACACTCCAAGTACGTATGCGCCGCATATATGACTAAATAATAATAATTTCATGAGTCATTTTCCAAGCTCCGCTAGCGAGTCGCTCTGTTCAAGCGAAATGCGTATTTTCAGATACAAGCTCCCTCGCTCCCCCGCACGTTTCAGCTCTTTTCGCTCGACACGCCTAGGGGTCTCCACTCGGCTCGTTCTGGACCTTGCCAAGGGGCAAGGGGCACTCGTATATGAGAGTGCCGAGTCTGCGAGCGGCAGGCGCGCAGTCGAGGTCGGGAAAAGGGAAAAGTGAGGCGCGACCGGGAGTCGGGGAAGAAGATACGGTGGGTTGAATATCGGTGATGCGACTGGTTCCTTCTTGCCGCGATGAGCTGGCCTAAATTCGTCGGACGAGCGTACGTGCGTCTTGGAGCGGTCACACGCACGGCCCGATGCGCATTTCTTCTGCAAGTGGTGTGGTGTGTATGCAGAATGCTCCGTAGGTTATCGGCCATGAACCGGGGGGAATGTGAGGTTTATGGTCATGTCCTGTGGAACCTAAGGTCGCGACTGTGCAAGCCAAGGTCGAAAAGGAATAAACCGGGAAAATTCAGCTCAACTCGTGTGCCACCCGAGCCAAGCCTTACCTCGTGTCTTGTCTTCATGAAGCTTAGCAGCATGTGCGAGTTTATGCGACGGTTGGCGGCAAGCAGACACCAGACGAATATGGCCAGAGGCACTCGACATTCGACCTGTTTCCTAAAAAGGAAACCCGTGATCCACTTTTGTACGCGGGTCGAACAAACTTTGTTTCAAACGACCCGCCCAAAGAACTCCGGTTTCACATAGACCTCGACAGGTATATTCGCACACCTAGTTGGCATTCAGGACAACCCAGTAAAACAACCCCAATCAAGTAAAATGGAACCGAACCACAACGCGGTGCAAACCCCAACAGACACCGACGGTCACGCCAAGAGCCACAACCATTCGGGGACCTCATGACGCGCGGGAATTTTACTACTATTACCCAGAAGGTTTAAGATTTACGCTTTGCGGCTGTCGCGCAAGGTTATCCCACATCAAACGCGCCAGACCCAAGGGAACGTCACACGCACCCTGTATATTCGCGGTCGCACCGCGCGCTCTGTGTTGTTGTTGTTGTTTTTTTCATCGTGTGAATTAGGCAACTCAAGGGAACGCTCAGACGAGGTTAAAAGCCGATCGCATCGAGACTGCCGACGAGGCTAGACTAGATGCGTGCATACATCCATCTCACGGGGGCGACCCATGAGCTGCCTAGTAGCCGTTTTCGTCCGGGAGACGGATGCGCGCTCACACAGAAGCACGTCGACGCACCGACCGACTGCCAGCGCACCGTGCTTCTTGACCTTCTTGACCGACCCGGCTACTTATGAGCGGAAAAAGTGGGTGGAGCCCGGGTGGAGTGGCTCCACCGGTGAGAAAAAAACGGGCAAAAAAAAAGGTGGGCACGTAGGTGGGGTTTTAAAAAACACCGGGCAGGCCCGGTCCGACGTATATGGTGTTTCTGTTTCCAGAGAGCAATTTGGGCATCGATCAGCCAGGTGTTGAGGCGCTGCGCCGCGCGTGCGCACCGCCTGCCATGCTCACACGGCGAGATGAACATGATCGCCGAGCCCTGGCACCCCTTGGATAAATTACAAGGGCAAGTGCCGCCGGCCCAGGTCGAGTTTAGAGCCCAAATGAGAGAACAAGACAGGGGCGAAGTTGAGCTCAGAGGCTGAACCAAGTTCTTATGCTCTCCTCTTGAGCAACTCTGCGCGGTGCAGAATAGGCAGCTGCACCCCGCACGCAACGTTCGGTCTTGGGCGAGATATGCCCTGGGAAGGTTTATGGGTCCCGGTATCATTGAGGCTACATCCGGAATAGACACCGGTTGCATACACTCGTGGATCCCGAACACACTGATGGACGATCGACAATCCGGACTATCTGCGGGCAGCCAGATGACGACGCGTGTGCCTTGAGGATGGGAGGCGCCGCCGGCGAAACCTTGGATGGTGGTCGAGAACGGGTGATAGGGGATAGCCACGGCCTGGACGGACCAGGTGGGCGCAAAGTCTGGACTGGCCTAGGGAGCGTACGAGTTCCTGAAATAGGAGAAGTAGAGTTGAGTGTGGGACTAGACTTTGGTGGCACGTGATGCTAGTACCGGCGCGCTGGGTCCTCGCGTGGCGGCGGGGAGTGTTTGGGCATCGAACCAGGGGGTCGGACACGGTTACCGGCAGTCTTGGCGAACGTCCGCCACCAAGGCCAAAGCGAAAATTCGCAAACGACCATTGTCGATTTCATACTCGAGCCTGGGTCTGTTCCGGAGTAGCTTGTGTCTGGCAGACAGCGCCACTACGGTTTGCATTCACCCGGCCCTGCACCGCAATATATTCCCCACATCGCCGTGCGACTCTCGAGACCAGCGCCACGAATGACAAGTGGCAGCTGCGGGACGGGCTCGGTCCATCTGTTGATCAGGTTTCGGGCGTCGGTTGGATACGGTATGCGCGAACCGGTGCGGGTAGGCGTGAAGCTCGCGATGCATGTATGTGCTGGGCCGCCGTTTCCGTGTGGAAAAAAGAGCCGGTGGAACCAAGACCGCATCCGGCGAGCTCTGGCCCACTTGCTGAAACGTGTTGCGCATGTGGTGGGAGAGCAAATCATGGGCTGAAAATCCCCATATGTATTAGGTGGCTCCTAGGTGAGCTCTGGGACGCAGGTCGACATATATGCTGTCGCGGGCGTATGTAAACGGAGTATAGGAAGATGATGGACTGATGGGTGTGATGTGCTATGGGAGCAAATGCTAGGCGTGCGGCGTGCGGCGTGCTAGCAGAGGTCGGAGCCGAGCGCCAGGGATGGTCTACTTGTGGCCAGGAGAGACTTGATGGGTGGAATACTGAGCACATCACAAAGTAAACAATATATTACAGTCTGTACACTCAAAATACCCAGCGCGTGGTCCGACGGCGCTCGATTTGGCGGCGCGCTAGAACTGCGAGTTGGAGTGATCGCACGTTTGCGCTTGGGGGCGTGGGGGATGGGCGGCGGGTCGATTGCTGTACGGGGCTGGGTTAAAGGGGACTGGGTAGGGTGTCCTGACGCGTCAGAGTCACTGCGATGGAGGGATCGCAGGCCATATCGGGGCGAGCAGGGCAGAAACGTCGCAGGCAAGGGCCGGGGAAGACTACGTGTGCGGGGAAACAAGCGGGCGCGGGCCATGCGAAGTCTGGGGTGCTCATCGGAGCTGGAGGGATTCTCCCAGACTACGAGGGTCGGGTCGTGTTCTTTGATGCGGTCTAGGCCTGGGGTTGACGTCAGGGGGCGGCACATGGCGGGCGAGGGCAGGCAGGCGAGGGCGTGTGCGAGCGTGATTGCGGCGGCTGCGAGGGCAGCGGCGGGCACAAGGGAACGAAGGAGCGGAAGGTTTGGGTCTTAGGCAAGGTTTGGTCCAAGGCAGGGGCAAGAGGGAGTGAGATGAACTGCAAGTGTAGCGATGAGATGGGGCGGGAGCGATGGGCAGCCGGGTCGATGGGTAGTGAGGAGCGGTGTTGTCGCACGGTAGGGGTGGTGCTGACACGTGTGGACGATAAGCTGGATCTGGACTGACATGACGTCTGAGCCCACGCCGCAGTCTGCGCGGTGGCGACGGCGGCGGGGACGGTAGCAGCAGCGGCGGCGGCGCGAGCAGTAGCAGCGGCGATCGCGCGCACTGCAGCGACGGTGGCAGCGACGGGAGTGGGCGAGGGAGCCATCGGGGGAAGTGAGACCCAGTCGGAGATTGGATTCGGACGAAAGACCCAGAGGTGTGGGCCCATCCGGCGTCGGAGGGATAAATACAGGCGGGCGGGAGAGGGCTCGATACTTTGCCGCTGTTACCCTGCTCGCCAACGCCCGCGATGATGGACCAATTGTTGCAGCAACCCCACCCTCACCACTTGCCGCCCCCCCTCGCCCGCCCTCCCAAGCGCAAGGCCGACTCGCAATTTGACGAGCCCGCGTTCTACGACGGCGAGCTCGAGCACACTCCCGCCCCGACCCCCGCGCCCTCGCCCTGCCCCTCCCCGGCATCCCTCCCCGACGACGACCGGCCGCAGAAGCGCCGGCGTGCCAACTCGCTGCCGAATCTCGCGCGCGCAGACATCGAGATGCTCGAGCAGGTGAGTCTCGCCGCCTCGCGCACGACCCCGCGCGCTCACGCGAAACAGCCTCCGCAAGCTCCGCTCAGCGAGCCGGCACCACCCGCGTCGCCGCCTCAGCTCACCCCCGACGCGACCGCGCCCACCTCGAATATAGTGCGCCCCGCGCCCGCCCAGCTAGTGACGAGCCCGATGGCCACCCACAACGCCCCAAGGCCTGTCTGCGTCCTCCCGCTCGGTGTTCCCGCAACGAGTGCCGCGTCCCCCCCGCCGCCCGCCCGTGCCCAAGACGCCCGCCTGCGCTCGCCCTCGACGCCCCTTGCACGTCCCGCCCCGCCCCGCCGCGTCGCCCATGTCCCAAGTCTCACCCCTCTCATCACCCGCGAGACGCTCAAGGAGCTCGACCTCGAGGCTATTCTTCGCAACCCTCAGCTCCGTAAGTCTGCCTACTCGTCTAATCTCCCCGCGCTCACACGACCCCAGGCCACGATCTGCTCTTTGACCCTGGTCTCCAGTTTCGCCCTACCTCGGGCCGCAAGAAGCGCGAGCTCACCGAAAAGTACTGGCAGGCCGTCCAGATCGAGGTCGACACCGGCTGCGCCTGCACCAGCTTTGACGACCGCGGCCGGCGCCTGCCGTGTGTCTGCCGCTCATCTGCTTCTTCGAGCTCCCGCCCGCCCCTGCCCTCGCGCATTCCCCCGCTCGTCAACGAGCTCTGCCAGGTCCTGCACTCGGTCGTCCACACGGCGACCGCTGATGCGGCCCTCATTGCGCAGGAGCTTAGGCACGGTGTATTTGACTCGCGCGGCGTGTTCAGGACGCTCGGCGCTGTCCTCAAGCAGCATTGCGCTCCGATGCGCGACCGTGCGGTTGAAATGATGGTCAGCGTCGCTGCTCGACCGGGCGGCGGTGTTCGCGCCGTCCGCATGTGCCTCGAGATCCTCGAACTCATGAAGCTGGTGCGTCCCCCCGCCTCTACCTTGTCCCTCGGCTAACTCGTGCTTCTCAGGACATTGCAAACCACCAGCTCCAAGCGCTCCGACCATATCTGTTCGAGACCGCCGTCGAATTTGAGCTGAAAACGTTCCAAGAACGACACGAGCGCGGCCTGCTCACGCTCACCACCACCCAGACCTGGCTTCGCAAGGCTGCGCTCAGCGCTCCCTCCACTTCGACCCTGCCCCTGCTTTCTCACGCGCTGACCAGTCTGATCTTCTCTCCTCCAACAAATGTGTCCACCCCTCCCCCGCCAACAACAACGCCCCTGTCTCAGCGCTTGCCCCACATTGCTCCCCCGCCCGGCTACCCCGAGACGCTCTATCTCGACCACGCCCGGCTCGCAGGACTCACGGCCGACGCAGCCGATCTGGGCGTGCTCTATATGCTCCTCATGCTTTTCCGCCAACTCGTGTTTTCCAGCCCCGCCAGTGGTGCCTCTGGTTCGGGCCGAAGAAAGCCGATTGTACTCGAGGACTCGGTCGTGGACCGTGTCAAGCGCGAGATCTGGGAGGTTGGTCCGGCCCGCTTGGGTCTGTGCTTCTCGCCTGGCAAGGAAAAGGAGGGCGGAGCCGAGTGGGAAAAATGGCGCGCGGGGATGCGAGACGTGGTGCTCCAGGTCGCTGTCCGGGCTGAGGAGGTCCGACGGGGTGTGCAGTCGACGCCCGAGAGTCCCGTGCTTCCGGACGCGCAGACCTTGGCACTACTCGAGAGCTGGATGGACACCAACCTCCGGACGGGTGCACCCCTCGAGAGGCTGCTCAAGGGACGCCTCGAAAAGGCGGTCGGCGAGGTTGTCGGGCGATGTGTTGCCCGAAACTCGGCAGGCGGGATGGCACGAAGAGAGAGGAGAGAAGACGAGGATGAGGAGGACGAGGAGGAGAAGGAGGAGCCGAGGGCCGCGCCCGCCGTCGCTGCTGGCCTTGAGCCGCTGATGCCTGAGATCCGACACCTGGGCGAACGCATCGCCAAGCTCGTGAGCTTCCACGGGCGGGTGTACCGGGGTCTGTACGAGGCCGACGGGTTCCTTGCGTAGATGTCTCCCCCTGCATTATTCTTTTGTTTTGCATCGCGCTTTCGATTATTTCTCGGTTACACCTCACATATTTGACTCGTTGCACATGCTTTTTCGCCTTTTATGCAGTAACATCACCCTACACTCGTTTCCCTTCTCGTTGCACACAACTCATGGATTCTGATTGCATTGCTGTTCACACGTATATATCATAGTTAAAGTATGACATGAACTTTCGATTCTGCATTTGAGGCAAGCCCGCTTGACCTTTGTTATCTTTATCAACCTCCCATCTTTCCTCTTTCGTTTGGCTATTGAGCTGTCTTTGGGTTTCACAAGATTGACCTTGTGCGATCCAACTCGGTAATGTTGTATTACGTTCTCCGGATATATACAAGCAACACAAAAAGAACAGAAAAAAAGACGTCAGAGGTGACGACTGGATGCACGTCGAGTCTGTGTCGCGCTCATGCTGGTCCTCGTCGCTGAGCTCACGGCGTCGAGTTCCGAACCATGATCCGCACGTTATTCACAAACACGCGCACGAGGTCGTCAAACGGATTCGCGCCTGGCCCGAGCTGCGCCCGCCGTGCACGGTATCGCAGCAGCTCCGCGGCGTTGACAAACTCGACTTCGAGTTCGTGTAACAGCTACAAGGGTAAATTGCGGGGTACGTGCCGCAGATTTTCGAGGGAATTTCCGATGGGTCAATTTTTCAGTGATTGGAAGCGTGCGGTGCATATGGGTGGGGCAAGGTGTATAGGGTGGAGCGGAGATGACGGTGGCATGTGACGTGGGGGAGGCGTCGATAGGGATCGAGAGCGTTCGGGATTGGAGCAGCACAGGGACCCAGCCGGGCGCGGGATAGCAACGGGAGGCGGGTTTGTGAAGGGATCAAGTGCGGCCCGGACGCAGGTGCGGTCAGAGCGGGTGCAACAGAGTGGGCGGCAAGCGAGGCACAGCGAGTTACCCAGGTCGAGGGAAGTGGTGTTCAAGGACGTACGTTGTGCATACCGATGCGTAATAGGAAGTCGGGTGCAGCGGGTGATGAGGGAAAGGTGGTGAGATCGAGGGTTGGCGCGAGTCGGGGGGTAGTTGAGGTCACACGGCAAGTGCGGTTAGGTACGGTTTCGCGTCGATTAATTCGAATGTTTTTCGTTGTTGGCACCAGCGTTTTTCACATTCCATGTGCAACGTATGTTCGTAGATCCAACACCAAATGGGGTGTGTTCGGTGGGAGCGCGGCGTTCGCAGGATGAGGGACGCGTGTTTCGTATTGGAGGCGAACAATCAGAGTAAATGCGGCCGGAGAAATGGCCAATTGGGCCAGCGCAGGTGGACGAGGTGACACGGGGCGCACGCAAAGGTACCAAGGGAGGAGACAAGGGGTAAGAGGTCAAGCGGTCAGTATCATATTCCAATTCGCGGGCCAGCCCAGACCAACAGAAACGGGAATAGAATAAGGGGGCAACGCGTATGTGACACGGAACAGGACTACGGAAGGAACATAAACATGGACAATGGAAAGCGCCGGAGCCCCTATGTGGCGAATAGTCAAAGAGCGCGCCACTCACCTGGTTGGGACCCCCATGCGACGAAGTGACCTGTGTCAAGTCGATCTTGAACGCTTGGTGTGTATACGAGATGCGATCTTTCCGGCGCGTGTGTGCCGGCTGCCCAGTGGGTGAGGGTGCTACGTGTAATAACGGGGGCGAGCGTGAATGAACGGAGTTTTAGTGAATCTGGCCACTTAATCTCTGGGCGCTACTCACCCGGCTCTTCCAGGTTGATGCTTATTCGCCAATCTACACCCTGTTTTGGGCTGTGAATATCCAGATTCGCTATACGCCTCTTCCGTACACATGCAGCAACATCGCCTGTCTTTTCGTCGCGTGTCACGCGGGTCTTCTCGCCTGGTGGTCCGACAGAGTGTGAGTAGGTACCGGGCCGACATCCTGCAGGGTAGCAGCCAGCGTTCCACTCACCGTGGCCTTCTCCGTAAAATTCGTCAACTAGTTTAGTATGCGAGTACTTTACCCGGGGTTGACCAGGTACGGCCTGAGCCACGAGCTCGTTCAATAATCTGTTATAATGTTTGTGCGCTTGCTGGGGCATGTTGGATTCGAAGCGGGTATCAATGGGGGAATTCGGGGGCATAACTGCGGTCACGGCGGTGTTGAGTGGGTGGGAACAGAAGAGCCTGGCGCGGAACTCACTGCATTCTGTAAGCGACAGACCACCCAACCTCGAGTTTGAGCCCTTGTCGATGAGTACACCCAGCTTGGCCTCGATCTATTATCGTCGAGTCAGTTCTGAACCTCGGCAGCCAAGTCGTCTACGAGCTCACCTCAACATGATCTGGGTTTACCCCTTGAGTGAAGTGGTCTATCCAGTCTGCAACCTCCTGTGAAAACTCGTCTAGTGGCTCGCTGCTGATTATGCTAGGCGCAAGCGGCTCGTTCCGGCCAGTCGTCACATTAAAATACGTAGGTATGTAAGGTCCAGAGGGCGGGGGTGCAGGCGGGGGATGTTGTTTATTGTTTGTCGAAGGGTGGCCGTTCGACCTTGCCGTTGGCGGCGCCTGTCCAGGTGTCGGTATGTCGTCGGTTTCGGTACGTCGCCTCTTGAGTGGTGGACTACTTGATGTTGTTGCAGCGCGCGCAGGCTCGTTAATCCCGTCAATTGGTGCGTACCTAGGCGACCACGTTAGTGGATTTTGCTAGCTAGCAACAGCGAAAATGCATACTTGTTCACACGGCTCGGAAGAAAATCGTCCTCTTCCCCTTCATCCTCGTCAGCGTCTACATCAACGACCTCTGGCGCTGGCTTTGGGCCGGTGCCCCCGTTAGGAATATGCACTTCCTCAAACCCATCGGACTCCGAGTTGGTATCTGCGTCGTCGTCTCCAAAGAGGTCTGAGGTGTCTTGTGCAGGACTTCCTCTCGCCTCTTTCCCCTGGTTTCAGGCGCGCCTCACTCGCTGGCCAGGGAACACACCTTGATAAGTAGTAGCCATTGTACACTCGACTACTGAGAGTCTAGTCGGAAGGTTGGTCTTACACGTGACTTTGTGAGAATTCCACTTACCGCCACAAACATGCCAGTGTCCCACGACGACCAACAAAATTCCCACACTGCACTTCCCCAGCCCGATTCTCACGCTGGTTTCATTGTAATTTTGGCAATGTGGCTCTCGGCCTTCTGTCTCCAACAATGCTTTGGACATAATGGAATCATGGCTTGAGAGCGCACCACTCGGAGTTTAGCCTCACACTCACGCTACGCATCCATCACCCTGGCCCCACATGTACCACTTGCGTCTATTCTACACACAGAACATTACTTACTACTTCCATCGAGCCATTTGTGCGTCGGTTTATCCCGCCTGAACTCCACCCTACATCTGATCCGGGTGGGGTTGATACCCCGCTGTTGAGGCACTCTATGTTCGGTCTTTAACCCACAATTACTGAGTACCCGTCTCAGCCGTATTGGCTTTCGTCCGTGAACAAACCGTGGACAAATTTCCCGCCTAGAGCCGGGTCCGGACCCGACAACACCATATGTCCCAGGACACCATCCCACATAACGAGCCCCCTAACAGCACGTCATAGATGTTCCTACGCGTCATTATACTGCTATTACGTCTCATCTCGGCGCTGTCTCCTTTGGTAGAAGTCGTAGCACAAAGGTAAGGTCCACGTACCTTGGTTAGCGGGGGTTCGACTCCAAAGGGTTCGATGGTCCATTCACGCTCTTGCATGGTCACTCGCTTCCGCCCCCAAAGGTCAATTTTTTATCTACCGAGGATGGCCGAACCTGGTGGCGGGGCACGGATCTACCCACTACCGCAAAATCCCATGCATAAGACGACAGGGTCTGATGGTGTCGCTGGTAGCACATTTTGGAGTTGCAAGCAAACATCACGACTTAGATGCGAGCAGAGTGCGTCTTCTGATTGTTGATATATGCGAACTTACTTGGGTACATGCGCTTGATTCAGCGAGCCATGGATACTATACACCCGAGCATCCCAACTATGAGGTGCGTTCCCCACTCTAGATCAAGAGCTTAAACAGAGCCCCTATTTCGCACTCTGGGTTTACGAAGATACTATTGATGCACGAGTTTTGGTGGGGCGGGTGCGCTATCCGCATAATGGTCTCTCCTTGGTTAACCGCCCGAACCCCGCCAACCAGCGCATAACTGCCTTTGGGTGCCCAGGCTCATCAGCCAACTGTATTCCCCCTGAACTCGCTTGATCGGTCCCAATGCCGAGTAATGTCATTTTCAAAACGTCCATTGAGAACTTCCCTTGGGTCCTGGAGATGATGGACAGGGGAGATTAACCTTAATGTGTCATGACTTACGCGCCGTAGCCTTTGCCGCCGACAGCACGAGGCAACTCTCTTCATGCTTCCTCGCCACCACCCCCAAACCCCGTGTGTCGAGCTGCGAGCATTGGCCGGCACTCTAGCCGGAGAGACTTCAGCCCCTTTGCACAGGGCTCGAGTGCTGAACCACCCTCGTGGTAGTGGACCAAACAAGCCACCTTGCCGAGATGTGGCTAGGCTCGGCCCCCTCGGTAGAAAATTCGCACGGAGTGCCTCACCGGGTTGATTTTAACAAACAGCCATTGAAGACGCCTCGAACTTGCTTCCGCCGTAATCATTGCTGCTTGCTCCCTAGAATGCCGAGAGTTTATGTATCCTTAAGTCAGTACTCTGGAACTACCCCGTGTAACGCAACTTCGCTAGATTTCGAAGGGCTTAGCCTCGGCTACATCTTTCCCATTGCTCCCTATCGTTCGCAGGCTTGCCCCCCCCCTCTCAATTCAGAATCACGGGTATGGGCGAGTTTGGCGCTCACAGCCATTTGTGACACTGGCGGCCACTCCGCTAATTCCTAGCGCTACGAGTGAAGTCGGGGTCACTGCCTCCCACACAACCATACGAGATCCAGGAATGCACATTTTTCAACCGTTGGTATTTTCTATAGTTGACAATCTGAATGTATGGGAAGCGGTCAGGGTGAGTGTGTCTGGCAGTTTGCCTGGTGTGGTGTTTATTCAAAGTATTCTCCGCGTGTTCGGCACATTACTGTAAGAATACAGTCAATTTGAGCAACACCCATTTGGTTTGTAACTTTGTGACACAGCCCGACCGTGATAGTCCCTGGTGTGACCGAGGCCCTGCTGGTGAGGCAGGGCGTATATATACCCCGAGCATGCAGCTGGCACTTTACCCGTTGCTTTGTTGACTACCACATTCGACCCAATCAGGTCTCAAATGGCATCTCCGCGTTCTTCAGATCAAGCAGGCACAGGTGGTGGCGCCTACCAGAAGTGGCTGCAGTTCCGAACTAGACTGTCAACCAGGTTATGTAAGTTGCATTTGTTCTTCGGGTAAGCGTTGTCTAAATGCACTACAGGGACGACATTTGCGTGAGTTTGCACGCAGTTAGGGAAACTGACTAGTGCGTAACTTACCGACCGAGGATGGAAACCCATCTCTAGTATTGCTGTACTGGCAATTTTCGTTGCACGTATCCCTTGGCTCTTCCCCAATGGCATCGAGCTCGGCCAACTTCCCGGCGAACACTGGCATTATCGCCTCCCTTTTAACAAGGTTTTGCTCTGGACACACCTTGCTTCCGTCCTCCCTTCTGGGTTGCTGGCCGCCATCCAGTTCATCCCCCGCGTCCGGGCGCGTGGAATAGGCTTCCATCGTAATGCCGGCAAGGTGCTCAACGTCATGAGCTTTGTGTCGACGATGACTGCATGGGGCATGGGGCGGATAGCATTTGGTGGTGACCTTGCGACTCAATCGTCGGTGTATCTCCTGGGAGCCATGGTGTTATGGTCTGTTGTAAAAGCATGGTCGGCAATTCGTCGACTACAGATCGACGAGCACAGGATCTGGGTCATACGGGCGTGGTCGTACCAGGCACAAGTTCTTACTGAGCGCTTGATTGTAGGTATGCTCGTAGTCTACATATCAAAGGCTCGAGGGTATTATTACGTGAGTCTACTTGATATGATCGCGCAGCTGCAATCTAACGAGAGTCAATTTGAATAGGCACTACCTTGCGACGAAGTTGGATATGTTTTGAACAATCAAGAATTGTACGCGCGCGACTATCCTCAATGCCAGGCGGGGTGGACTGGGTCACGCGTCACCCATGTCTCTGTTGAGGCGAATGCTGGTGACAAGACCGGTTTGGGCCTTGCTGCAGCCGCCCGTTCGGCCTTTGGAACAAGCATGTGGATTGCGATCCTGATACATGTGCTTGGGTGAGTATATGCGCATATTTTGGTCAGCAGTGCTTGAACTGGTTCACCGTTCTGTGCAGAACCGAATACTACCTCTACAAGACCAAGGATGAATCTGAGCGCCTTCAGCAGGTATCTACAAAGCGCCAGAAAGTTCGCCAGTTGTTGAAGGAAGGGCACGCGGGTAAATAATGAATTATGGGTTACCACCGCCTAATTTCCGATGGATAACTTCTGGTGCTGTCGTTGTGCTTTCATTGTGCTTTCGTTGTACTACACCCGGTAATGCCTGACTCGCCCAGTACTACCAATGAACGTGCTAGACTCTTTGGCTTTGCGACCTTACCGTGAAATAATTTTTGAGTTCTGCCTGACTGAACGTGAATAACATCTTAATGCATCAAGGCTCTGATAAGACTAGCGAAATGAGACTAATGATGTGCTTGTCTAATTTAACTTTGGCGTCACTTGATGTTTGGAAACTCCTTCTGCCTTAGACCAAGAGTATTATGCGGTGTACTCGTGCTTTCGAGTTTGAGGCCTCACATGCCGCGGGTGTCGCAAACATGGGTAAACCATGGAGGGTGAGTTCGAGCGGATACCCAAGTCTAGTGTAACTTAAGGCTGAACTATTTCAGAGGGGGTTCGTAGGATGAACCTAGGTGTACTTGTCCCTGTTTTTTCCTCAATAAAATCATAACCAAAACGTTCGGGGGGTCAATAAAGTACAGAGCAGATTGCTCCCCTTTTTTCCACCTGGTTGGCGCCCACCATCGTAGATACGTGCGTTACAGTAAATATACAGTTCTGAGGGGTGGATCGCAACATCCCGCAAATTATAGGACCCGAGCCATCATGTCACTTACTCACTTGAAAGTAAACGTCCGATTCCCGCTTCGCTGCTCGCTCTGTGCCTTGGGCGGAGCTGGGAAATTACCATATATGCTCGCCGCTTCATCCTCAATATTAGCTGCATTACGATATCTTGTGGCTGAAGAAACGTGCCTTTCTTCCTCTCCTTCTTTCTTCCTTTACTCCCGCCCTCTGCGTCATCGTCCTGATCTAGGATGTTCGGAGCACTCGCGTAGTCAAATGCAAGGGTGGACTCCACCTCTGGGCCCACCCTGGCTTTTTTTGATCCCAGACCGGAGGCAGAGTCGGGCGCAGGGGGTTTGCGCCTTTTAGATCTGGAGCGTGGTTGTGCGACAGGCACAATGTCATCCGACTCGGGCGCCAAATCTGATCTAAGCTGGGGTTTGAGGAAGGTAGGTTGAGCAGGTTGGGAAGTCGAAGGTTCTGGGGAAGGTGGACTCTCTGCTGGTTCGGCGAGTGCAGGTTCTGTGGGTGGCGGCTGTTGAACAGGTTCCTCGACAGCGACCACCCGTGGTGCATCGCTGATCGCTCCATGTATGCGATTTCGTAGTTCGTTAAATGCGCTCTCCACCAGGATTGGCGTTGGAGATTGTTTGCGGCGGCCAAATAGCGCACTATGTGTCGCTTTTTGTTTGGGTTGTGATTGTGATTGTTGGACAGCGGGTTTAGAACCAAATAACGCAGAAGTACGAGTAAGCTTGACCGGGCCTAACGAATTGGTCGGTTACATTAGTCGGGAGCTATGTTGCTAACATACACACATACCCTTTTGTTCCGAACTTAATCGACTCCACAGATCAACTCCTGCGTGATCAACCATCGCAACATCAACATCTACTACCATTGCCTGTCTCTCTTGTTCCCGTTCCTCCTCTTGCTTCCGTCGCTTCTCTTCTGCCTGAAGGTGTTCTGCCCACTCGGCCTCCTCTCTCCGTGACCTTTCCACCGCTCCAACAACGGCCTCGATTAACTCTCCCGTGTGCTGTCGTGCCGGGCCACTTAACCTTGGCACAGCTTTGGACAGTGCTGGCATTGTTGTCGGAGCGTGTGTTGCAATCTGAAATAACGCGGTATTGGCCAAGACGTACCTGCCCCCCGGCTTGTGAGTTGGAACGCGGGCAAGGCAAAGTGGAAAGGAAAGAACCTACACTGGACTTTCATCTTCCGCTCTGGCCACTTTATCCCTCCACCAGAATACTGCTTCGAACACCGCAGCTTTCTGCTCAACCGGTCGTTTCTTGACGGCCCCATCACTTGGGCTCCCACTTCTAGACCTCCGTCCATCCTTATCCAGTTCACCAAGTTGCAGGTCCCATCGTTTGGCCAACCCGGTTGGGTCTGGTACCTCAGGGATATATAGCCTTCCGGCTGTTGTGGCTGAGCGGGCTAGTACTCGGGTAATAGCCCATGGATAATCCGAGGACCTGGGTGAGCTGGGAGTGGGGATAGGGGCGTCTGGTGGGGGAGTTCCGTTGACCGGCGTGGGTGGAAGTGGAGGATATGTTTGGGAGTGTTCTAGTAGGGCATTGCGGAGTTGATCGTAGATGTGGAGGAGATAGTGGGTATCAGCGCGAGCATAGTGAAGCATTTCCTCCGGAAGTGGCCTAACAAGCAAAGAATTCAGTGTTTGGCTGGGCGGATGGTTGAAAGTGACTTACCGGATACGCCAATCAGCAAGCTGGTACCGCTTATCTGGGATAAAGTCCGTGTATCGGGCGAGTAGCGCTGCGAGTGAATGTTTTGGGAATCCTAGGCGCCGAAAATTAGATACAGGGCTCGCCAAAAGGTAGCATCAACTCACCAAGAATCTTCGATGCGTGGAACGTGTCAAACAATCCGACAACATGCAGCCCGAAATCTCTCTGCAACCACACGACATCACTCTCTGCCCCATGGAACACCTTGACGATTCTCGGGTCTCCCAACACTTCGCCCAACGCTACCAACTCGTCCCTCAGTGCTAGGGCATCAACTACCCAGTCCTGTGTTCGAGTGCTGATCTGGATTAGACAGACAAGGCCTTTGTAGGTCCGTAGTGAGTGGTGTTCGAGGTCCACTGCGATCTCGGTGACGTCCTTGTCTGTAAGCGAGGCGATCATAGACGCAAGTTGCGCGGGATTTTCGACAAATGTGAATGGTGTATCCTCAAAGGCGGAAATGGAGGATGGAGGCGAGGTTTTAAGCAGGGAAGGAGGCGGAGAGTTGGCGTAGGGGTGTGGGTTTGGATGAGGTATTGGAACATAGGGGGTGGTCAGTGGAGTATTGTCTGGTGGGGTGTGAAACTTGAGTTGAGGTTTCGGAAGGTGGGCTGCGTGAAGCAACGAGGGGTCCAGACGATGGGGCTGGCACGGAGGTGAGTTTTATACTCTGAAATAGCGTTTGGAGAGGACGTGCCTGGGATGACTTTCGTACAGGTACGTTCACAGCGATAGCAGGCGCCTTGTTTCTCCCCGCGAATTCATCTAGACATGTATCCTAGAATAAACATCATGAGCGCAACCCAAAAACTCTCCAAGTCTACTCACAGCGTTCTCCAATAGCTGGTCCAACACATCCCCTACAACAGACCGATAGCTTCTCCCGTCCAACAGGTCGTCTGCGCTCAGCGCTTTGCCTTTGCCTTTGCCCCCCGCATACCCTACGAGCCTGTCAACAAGGTTAAGGATGCGTCCTGATACTGCGTCGAGTTCTTTGGCGGTTGTTCGGTCGAGCGTTCGTTCATAAGCAAGTGAACTACCCAAAGGGAGAGAGCTAGCGAGCCGTGTGGGGGCGATGATGGCCGACTGCAGGCGCGCGGTGTAGGCGGCAAGGTCGGTAGGAGAAGGTACTGAGACGATCTCGGAGTCTGAGGACTCTGTAGCTGCCATGGCGTGCTGCCCGAGGCTGAATAGAGCTCGGGAGGACTGAACGGGGAATCGCTGCTAACTTTTTGGGCACGTGACTGTAGCGCTGTGCTTTGTCAGGGGCTCTCACGTCCTCGGAGTGCCACGGACCAAATTAGTGCATTTCTCGGTGGTGTATTTAAGTCGGACTTGACCACCCTGGCGGCTCGACTGCGCTCCCTCGTTCCCCTGCGTTGCTGTGCTGTTGCTGCCCTCTCTGCTTCTCTCTACGACCGTCCGACTAGTATTCCCCGCCCTTCTCCCGTCCGGTCTTTCACCAGCTCAAACCCTACAATGGCCCCCGTCACTCAACGCCCAGATACCAAGGGCAAGAACGGCCGGAGCAGCGTCATGCACTCCAAAGTTGTCAGTGGCACCCACTTATGCCCCCTCATCCGCCCTCATACTTTGATCCTCAGGTCATCATTGGATCGGGTCCTGCAGGGCACACCGCTGCCATCTACCTAGCTCGCGCGAATCTCGAGCCCGTCATGTTCGAGGTATGTACGCTGGGTTTGATCTCACGCGCTGCCAGCTCACCACACTAGCTGTTAGGGTTTCATGGCCAACGGATTCGCGGCTGGCGGTCAACTCACAACTACCACCGATGTCGAAAACTTTCCCGGATTCCCAGGTGGTATCCGCGGCCCCGAGATGATGGATAACTTCCGCAACCAGTCGATTCGGTTCGGTACCAAGATCATTACCGAGACCGTGTCACAGATCGATCTGTCCCGTCGTCCGTTCCGTTATTGGCGCGAGGGCAATGAGGACAGCGAGCCCGAGACTGCTGATACCATCATCCTTGCGACTGGCGCGAGTGCAAAGAGGATGGGTCTTCCGGGTGAGGACACTTATTGGCAGAGTGGGATCTCGGCGTGTGCCGTGTGCGATGGTGCTGTCCCTATTTTCAGGCAAGTGCGGCGAGCCAAAGTCCGATGACTATTGTACTGAGGGCCCGATAGGAACAAGCCTTTGGCTGTTATTGGTGGAGGTGATAGCGCTGCTGAAGAGGCGACCTGTGAGCGCAATTCAGTTGGCCCTGTAATTTCTAAGCTGAATCGGTGCAGACTTGACCAAGTACGCCTCGCACGTCTTTGTTCTCGTCCGAAGAGACGAACTTCGTGCCAGCAAGATCATGGCCAAACGTCTCATGTCTCATCCCAAAGTCGTAAGTAGCAGCGTCTTATTCCATAAAAACCAGTCAGCTGACAGGTGTAATTCCAGACTATCCTCTGGAATACTGTCGCGATCGAATGTAAAGGTGACGGCGATCTCCTCAACTGCGTGCGCATCAAAGACACCAAAACTGGCGCGGAGAAAGATCTCCAAGTGAACGGCCTGTTCTACGCCATCGGTCACGATCCTGCGACCGCCCTCATCCGCGGGCAGGTTGACTGCGACGCCGACGGGTACGTCATCACCGTCCCTGGGACAACCCAAACGAGCGTCAAGGGCGTTTTTGCGGCTGGAGACGTACAGGACAAGCGGTACAGGCAGGCGATTACCAGCGCGGGGAGCGGGTGCATGGCTGCGCTTGAAGCGGAGAGGCTGTTAGCTGAGGAAGAGGAGCTTTGAGCCCATAGACGTTTGTCCGGTAGTGCATCGACGATTAAATATATCAAGAGAGTTTGGATTCGCGTACTCTGTATGCACGGAGAGTGTGCCCACATTCGCACGACGGTAATGACATAAGCACACCCTGAGTGGCATGTTTGCACCTGCTGCCGCGTGATTCAAACCAACGTTGGCCGTGACTGCTGAGCACCTTCCGTCATCCCACCACCACTCGACCGTTGTCTACCCAACTCTTATTAAATCGTCAAAAATGGCCACTGACTTTTGCCCTGTTTACGCGCCATTCTTCGGTGCTTTGGTGCGCGCATCGCTGAGTTTGAGCGGAAAACCGAGAGCTAACGTTTTTGTGTTGTTTGATTGTAGGGATGCACGAGCGCGATCGTGTTTACATGTTAGTCTTCATTCCAATTCCTTACCATTCCGTAGCATAGCTGGTGCAAGGTGAACGAGAACTGTGACGCTCATTCATGTGGCTTTTTTGCGTTTCGTTCCGCGCAGGTATCGGTGCTAGGTACGTTCCCAAACACCCTACCAACCACCGACCCAGCCGTTAAACTTTGCTCGTTTTGCAGTTACGGGACTGCCAAGTCTGGCGTTGGTATTTCGGCCATGTCCGTCATCCGTCCCGACTTGATGATGAAGTGCGTCGTACCAGTTATCATGGCTGGTATCATTGCTGTGCGTATTGCCACGACCTCGCATCTTCATTCACGCCTAATCCAACGCAACTACCGGTCTACTAGATCTATGGCCTCGTCGTATCCGTGCTTATTTCCGGAGACAGTAAGTTTTTTCCCATCGCCGCCTTTTCACATTGAGCAAATAATCATGACGTACAGTCGCACCGCGTATGGCGTTATATACTGGCTTTATCCAGCTCGGTGCCGGTCTGAGTGTCGGTCTCGCGGGTCTTGCTGCAGGGTTTGCGATTGGTATCGTTGGTGATGCGGGTGTGCGCGGAACTGCCCAACAGCCGCGTTTGTTCGTCGGAATGGTAGGCTCTGGCCCACTGCTACATCTAACCCCTACTAATGTAAACTTTAGATTCTCATTCTCATTTTCGCGGAAGTCTTGGGTCTTTACGGTCAGTTTCCCTGCCCGTACGTGGAACCAATCAAGTAACATTTTGGTCCAATTGCAGGCTTGATCGTTGCGCTCATCATGAACACCAACGGCAAGGTCGATGACCTCGACAAGCTTTGCCCGCTTCCCAAGCTCTAAGTGACGCAGGGTCCCATGATACTCGGCTTGGGAGGTGAAAAAAGTCGGGCGTGTTTCGGATGTTTGTGTTGCTCGGACTGTGAATGCTGTTGGAGAACGAGCTGTGTGTATGTGGTGGATGTTAATGCGATCTCTGAGATTCGATAAGCTGGAACCATAATTGCAATTCGTGTTAGGGGGTGTCAATATGAAAGTGGATGTTTTGAAGGACATTCTTGGCTCGGTAATGCGGCAACGCTAACAGGACCAGGTATACAATATATATTGTTCGAAGGCGGGAATAGATCCAATAACATACACCGAAAGAAAAACGCCGGTAGGGGTGGAATAAACCAATTAGCCATTATCATCCACGAACACTCCCTCGATCCCACTGCATCTCACTAACAGAGTTGGCCGGTCCATCCGGCGTCAGTCCATTCAACGGATCATCCGGAGTCTTGGAGTCGGTATCGTTGGGTGTTGTGAGTGCGGTGTCTGGCTCACCATCGTTGGGGGTACTAAGGTCCACATTCGTAGGTGTATCTACCTCGAGGTCTTGCGTGGTCGAGTCACTCCCATGCCGCTTCTTTTGCTTTGCAATGAGCTTTGTGGCTGAAAGCTTGACAAACTTTTTGACTTTTTCGACCTTTTCGTCTGATAGTTTGTCGAATTTCGAGCTGGAAGCGTTTTTCCCACGCATCTCGGTCTCGGCAATCTTGTCAGTGAGCTACGTGGATACGCTCAGTCAGTTGGGCTTATAACAATAGGAGAACGACTCGCCTCTTTGGCCGTCTTCTTAAATTGCTCATGTGAAATCTCGCGCTTCCACTTGGACAACGTCTTGACCACAACCTCCCCGACCAACTTCTTCATCCGCTTCTCCTTCTCCTCAAACGTCGCCTTGCTCCAGTCCCTCGACCTGTGGCTCCGACCGTTCTTCGGTGTCCCCTCGGACGTCGGTGTGGGCAACGCGAGCGAAAGTGAGCCAGTTGACGGCGAGGGCATCGGAATACTAAACTCGGATGCGCGCGCGATAATCGCGTCGAGCTCGCTTTTCGTCGGCCGACGCGGGGCGTTTGGCTCGGGTGTAGATGTTCCTGTGGCCGAACCGTTGACAGCTTCGAGCCCGCCGGGCGGGAGGGGACCAATACGTCGGTGCGCCCCGCCGCCGAGAAGCGGGGTCGCCTTGAATGTGAGGACAGGTTGGGGTGCGTCGTCATCCTCATGTGAGGGGGACTCGGAGGCGGTTAGGCGTTTGGAGCGAGCTTCTTCTGCATCAAGGAGCTGCGGTGGACAAATGGTCGTTAGGAGGGAGCAAGAGCGAGTGACGTGTTATGCGTACGATGTCCTCGTTCTTCCGTTTAGGTATTCGGTAGCCAGATTCCTCGAGGCCCGACCATTTGGTCAGGAGCTGTTTCATCGAGGTGAGCCACACCCAGTATGGGGTGATTATGACTGACCTCGTTGGCAAGATTCTGCAGTGTCTCATCTTCACCCGCTGCAATAGTTCTCAGTTTTTCCTCCACGTTGGATTGCTCGACCTTTCCGCGGTTCAACAGTGGCCATGTAGCTAATGATCGTAGTATCTATTTCTGGAGTGAGCACAGATCGGGATCGCAAACTGACAACTCACTAGCTCGACAATCTCCTGGTCGACATTGCTTTCCGTATAGTTCTCTTCCAGAATCCCAACTATCATCCCGAAAGACCGTAATCGCATAAACTCTCGTAGAACATCAGGTTCCGTCAGCTGATCAAAAGTTAAGTTTGCTGTCGCGGTAAACGAGCTGAGGGACACACATCGATCCTCTTCAGAAGAGCTAATAGCAGCGTCCGCTCGTTCGCCATTTGTCTGAGAGCGGTTATGATGTTATTGACCTCGTGCATCTCAATGGGTTGAGGATCCTCCTGCTGCACGTCAGCAAACGATTTCAACTAGGGCTTTGAAGACGCACTATCGCTACGGCCAGCGCATCACGACCCCTGACTCTACCGCTAATTCCCAGAGCTGCGAGTACTTATCAACACACCACTCGTGGCCAGAGTTGAAACATGAGACTTACCGTCCAGCATCTCATTGGCTCGAACATCCGTCTGAGTCTTCCCGCCTAGGTATCCAACACAGTTTGGTTCGCCACAGTAGCATTTCTGTGGATCGTGTCTATTCGAACAGGCGCCCTATGTCAACGTCAGGCGGACTTTGATGAACAATATCGAAAAACGTACCCGTATCGATCCACGTTGTAGTTGAATGTGAGCTCTTCATCGGCTTGAATGTTTCGCTTGGCGAAGATACCCATGCGTATACGCTTCCCAACGACCCATTTGGCGACATAACAGTTGGGGTTACAGGAGTGGTTTGCGAACCTACCCTTGCCACCACGTTTTGTTGCATCAATGTACTATAGGAAGGGGAAGGCGCGAGATGTGAGTGAGGGGGAAAGTGGAGAAGAAGGTTAAAGGGAATAACCTGTTCTCGTTGAAGCATCATAAAGTAAAAATGTTGGATGCCCTCCTCTGCATATTCCCGCATCCGTTTTCTGAGCGCAGCTTCGTTGACAACGTCCCCAACATACTCGTAGACAAAGTCATCCCTACAGGTGGACAGGTGTTAGCGTTGATGTGAAAAAAACTCTACGCTTCTTGGTGATTGATGGCAAAGATGGTGCTCGTGTCGTACTTTTTGAGGGGGGCAGCGGCCCGCATGCCCAGGCCCTTGTGCTCAGTCTTAACAATGTGTATAGGAGCATACTGCCGCCTCTGAAACCTATTATTTTGGGTTATGCCGCCACCAAACGTTAGTAAGACCTTGTTCAGGGCGATTTTCACTATAGTCGCCAACCTTTGGTTTTGGCAGTGCGCTTTCGACGGGCATTCCCCCTCTATGCATTCTACCTGCGTAAGCCTGTTGATACAGTCTGATCCTTCCCCACATGCACGAAAAGCTGGTGTGGTACCTGGGGTCAATCGGACGGGGGAGGGGGAGCGTAAGTTGGACCATGCTGCCACGAGAGTAAGAGAGCAAAGGTATACCTCGAACATAGTGGCAGTCGCACGCATAACCTTCTTCTGCATTCCTAGACCGTCCCAAGGTTTGAAACTGGTACCAATTCTCCTTGATCTCCTGGTACTGCTGTGACGCCTCCTCCTCCGCGCGGGCCAGGTCCCCGATGAGCTGCATGCCGAATTAAGCAGAGTGTAAACAAATTAAATGTGCTGTCTAGATTTGAGACTAGTCTGTTGAGGTCCTGGATCTGAGAGCTGTAGCCAGATAAACAAATGGCGGTGGCACAGTCCAAGTCAACGCTACAAATGCCTTTTCTTGGAAAGCCCGCAACAAGCGCCGATCAAAGCGTGATTGCCAATTCACCCACACCACTCCTTCCGCTCTCCGCCATGAAGTTCTCAGGTTTTCTGGTCAATGTTTCAAAGGCCTTGAAATCTCGAGACAGCGCTGCCTTGGCACGGATGCTGTATTTTCGGGGACAGGAAGCTGCGGATTTGTTGAAGGACCTGGGTCGCGTTTCAGTAAGCAAGACCATTCAACCTCTTGACCCCACTTGAGCCATGGTCACAGAAATCCTTCATGGACGCAAAATACAGGAATACCATCGAGGAACCTTGGAGCGAGATTGTTATCGCGTATTCCCAGGTGCTCGTCCACGCGAGCGATAACAACTGGTCCGAGGCGTACAAGGAACAGTCTGCCACATTTCAGTAAGTACTCGAAAGTCTGATATGCGGTCGTAGAAACTAAAGTTTACGGAGAGCATTTCTGCGTTATTTTATCACTCAGACTCGATGGGTCCTACCAGTGCTGCAGAGACTGCTGCAAGACCTGAAGACCATTGCAGAGCTTGCGGACGAACAAGCTTTCAAGGCAGACGTAAAAGCGCCTTCGTGCATGGAAGACACGGCTCGGCTTGCCAATAAGGCATTTAGCAATTGCGTCACCGACCGGTGAGTCAACTATGATTTGGAACAGCCCAAACTACAACCCCAACCGCAGAACGTCGCCTCCATCAGAATCTCGCAAGTGGGGAATTTACCATGTGGTCGGTGTTGTTATGAAGTGCTACTTCAAGGTAACTTTGATTCGGCTCCTCAACATCTCCGTCTAAATGAACCACAGGTCAACCGGATAACACTTTCACGAAATATTATTCGCGCAATCCACGCCAACTCGGACATTCCTCCTCTAAGTCAATACCCTCGAGCAGACCAGGTTTGGTTTAATCGTACAGCAAGATCCATTCAACCCTAACGTTTATCGCCAGGTCACTTATAAATATTATCTTGGTCTTATCAACTTCCTTAACGAGGATCATAAATCAGTTAGTCGGCGCAGTTTAACTCATTTGGCGGAAAGTCTAACTCCAACACACTTTAGGCTGAAGAAGACCTGACATTTGCGTTCTACAATTGCCACCGTGATGCAAAACGTAACCGAGAGTGAGTATTCGCACGCGCCTCATTCTGACCATCGACTAATTGCATTCTTCAGGCTCGTTCTCACTTACCTCATCCCCCTCCGAATTTGCCGTGGCGTCTTGCCCTCAGAGGCCCTTTTCGCACAATTCCCGCGTCTCGGCGAACTATACTCTGTGTTTGTTGCCGCTATCAAATCGGGCGATTTGCGCGCCTATGACGATGCATTAGCATGGGCTGAAAGGCGCCTCACAGATATGGGTACCTACCTGACGGTCGAAAAGGCTAGGGAGGTCTGCTTACGGGAGTTGTTGAGAAAAGCGTGAGTTGCAACCGTTCGTGATCGAACCAACCCGACTCAACCTCGCTGATATCCGAGTCTGCCAGGTGGATAACCTCCGAAAAATCACTCCGCGCACCCATTTCGCTATTCCACGCCGCATTCACAGTCGCCGGTCAAAACATGGAGGCGGCCGAAGCTGAATGCATGGTTGCGAACATGATCCACAAGGGATACATCCGAGGCTACATATCACACGAGAAGCAAATGATTGTGCTTGCCAAAGTTGCTGCTTTCCCGGCTCTCTCGGATCGAAAGGCTCCATAACACCATTTTGTATCCACTATAACCAACCATACTACAATTGCCGAACCTTACAAGGCGGACGAGTTATGTTC
>WSLN01000048.1:5573-42423 GCA_019677355.1 Ceratobasidium sp. 370
CCATCTCTGGGCTATACGCCTTCACATCTGTCAACAAGCATCACATCTGCGTTGGGTGTTTCCCATTCTTCGGTGCGCCGACGTGTGTCGGGCTCACACCCAGCATCGAGCGGGGGTGCGGCTTCTACCGAGCCCTTGGAGGTGCCGGAGGAAGGGGAGAGGTACGAGAAACCATCCGGTGATGCTCACAAGGCCATTCTGCAGCGAAAATTGCCGACACTGGGCCGTGAGCTATTTTCAGACGACGAAGACATAGCTATGGCGCATGCGCCACCCCCTGCGATGCAGGGCCGGGCCCATCCTCTTCCACCTATCCCCACCGACGTGCCGCAAAGCAATTGCCCATCACCACGCACTGAAGGATCGGCGATTCCGCGTTTACCAACACCCAACTTTGCTGCGGTTCACAAGAGCAGCGGGTGTGCGGATGATGCCAATATGTTCGGATTGCTATCCAAGTTTACCCAACCGTTCAAGACGTCCAGGGGGCGGCCTAGTTCGGAGGCCAGAGAGTGTGACAAGATCGAGGATGGCACGGTCGACAAGGGGGGCAGGGTTTCGGCTGGGGCTGGCCATGGTGCAGTAGCTCTGGGAGCGCCAAGAACTGAACTCACGAATACTGCTGGGAGCTGTGTGCCAAATCGAGACCTAGCCCCGAATCTTCCGGTTCCTGGAGTGTCGGATCAAGCTGCGACTACAGCCTTTTCTGTACCGCCCGGCACAACCATCAGATTGGTAAATGCTGAACTTACCTCACAACATACAAGGAAACCAACTCCTTCGGACACGGAGGACGAGAATCAAGGCGAAGGTGGTGCAGAGTCTGACGGAGAGTCGTCAACCAGAGGTATCCTGAGGCGGCGCCGGCCTCCCCGTTCTCCAACGCTGCTGGCGGCGATACATGGAGCAACCGACCGATTCACTCGACGATTCCCGGTGAGCATGTCCTACCAAAAGGCAAACGGCCGGGAGGGCGACCGGGGCGACCAGCATTTATTGGGGTTGCTGGGGTACGGAGAGACCGGGGCTGTTGTAGAATGGCCGAATGCGTGGACGCCTGAGAAATGGTCGTTGTTGTTTTCGGTTTGCTCGGTAAGTAGGAAAGGGGCCTTGGGCGGTTGGACTAATGGTAGGGTAGGTGTTTATATATGGGTTGGCTGGCCTGCTGCTCGTTTTGATGACTTGGTTTGGAGGTAAGCCTTTTGAGGCTGATCTCAACACGGCGACTTACAGTGTTTTCAGTCTGGCACCACTCCATAATAATTCGCATAATCGACTATGATATCCTCGTTAGTAAGTGGTCTACTGTAGTTTCTTGTACGGTCGGTTACTCACCTCTAATCAATTTCAGCCATAACTGGTGCATCACTCATCCTCCTTGGTACCTCCATTTTTGGAATCTGCGGAACCTTGCTCAACAGCCGCCCCTTGCTCGCCATGTATTGCGTCCTCCTTTGGCCAAGCTTTATCGGGATGCTTGTCATCGGTTACTCTGCATACCGCCGGGCTGCGTTCGCTCTGCCTAACAAGCTGGACCAGGCTTGGAGCCAGAAGTGGGGCGATGAGGACCGTATGATTCTGCAGTACTCTGTGAGCTCGTTCGCCTGCCCTCGAGATTTTTCAGAATTGCTCACTAGAACTGATCGACGAAGCTCCACTGCTGTGGGTACTGGTCGCCCGAGCACGAAGCGGCTCTCTCGCCGTTGTGTTATACTCGCGCGACGCTACCCGGCTGTAAAGCACGTTTGCTTCGCTTTGAGCGGGCGAGTCTGAGGCGATATTACACTTGGGTGTTTGCGCTCGTCCCGTTGCATATCTTGAACATTATTACCGGCATACTGTGTTCCAACCATGTAAACAGGTGGGTCCATATCTTCACTGCAAAGATGACGTGAATCTGAACCCAACGCAAAGGCTGTTTGGAAAAGGACTCACGCCATGGCAGTACCGATTGAGCATTGCGGATGTGCGGGCAAATGCTCTAAGAGTGCTCGAAACCTACCGAGACACGCTCATTCCACCGCAACCGGGCCGTGTGTATGCATTTCGCTCGCGTCATTTGGAGGATGGAACGAGTCGAAGCCCAAGGATTCCGCAGGGGGATGGGAGCCCGGATCTTCAAGTGATGAACGGGCTGACTGGGAATGGGTGGACTGGTAGAATGCCGTATGATAGTGTTGGGAGGATGTTTGGGTTCCGCGGCGGGAGGGTAAAAGGGGTGGATGAGGAGAGAGCAAGTTAGTGGCGTTTGTAAGATAGAGCATTATGGATTAGTGAATATGAATAGGAGGGTGTGGCTAGACGTTCGGTATTGAAGCCATCCAAGGCAAGCATAGGGTGGAATGGGGTGAATCATTAGGCACTAAGTAGACGTGCACACCAGGTGTATAAAGATCCGAAGAACAATAGCGTTAGGTGCTACAACGTGAATAATAAGAGCGCGGGAATAACAAATCAAACCAGGATAATTAATCTAGGGACTCTTGTTCTACCGCGATGCCGTACGCTGCCCGAGCTGGCTGGGTCGTTCCGTCTGGCGTGAAAAAATCGCGCATCGTGAGAGGACGTAGCTTGAAGCCCTAAATATCGTGTTTAGCGGTGAACCCAGTGAGCGATAGCTGTTTATATGTTTGGCGTACCTCGGCTTGTGCCTTCCTCATGTCCTCGTGAGATCCACCGTTCAATTTCATGTACTCTCGCACTGGAACCATAGCTGCATTCCGGCATGCCTCTTTAAGGTCGCTGCCCGACAGTCCATCCGTCCTTCTTGCGAGCTCACGAATGGAAAAGTCTGGAGCTAGGTTAGCTGATTTGAGCATCTGCCGTGAGGGGTGAGCCGGGCATATTGGTAAAAACAGGGGTATAGAGCATACCAAGTCCAAAATTTTTGTTCGTTGTTCAAGGTCCGGGAGACGAACCGCGAATCGCTTGGGCATGCGCCTGAGGATCGCCTGGTCAATATCGTTTGGTCGGTTCGTAGCTCCCAGAACCAGTATCCTTGTGTCTTCTCCAGACGCTAGTCCATCCCACAACCTTGCGCCGTATCATCAGTTTCCATATCGCACGGGCCAGCTGGCAAACTCACGTCATGAACTCGGCCTTCATCATCCCCGTCACTTCGTGGTCGCCTCTACCTCTCTCGCCCAAGAACGAATCGATTTCGTCGATAAAGATTATGCTTGGCTGCATCTTCCGCGCAAGACTGAAGAGGCCAGCGACGAGTTTGTTCGACTCGCCGTACCATTTGTTACTTAGGACTGAGACCGCAATGTTTATGAATGTCGCGCCAGACTCCTTCGCGAGGGCTTGATGATAGAGAGATACGATTAGGGTTCAGACATTATGCGGGGGAGATAGAGAAGGGGCCGCCGTCTGGCCCCATGGGTTTGATTGATAATAATGCGTACCCTTTGCAAGCATAGTTTTTCCGCACCCTGGAGGTCCATAGAGGAGAACGCCTTTGGGTGCCCCAAGTAATCCAGCGTTGGAGGCAAAAAGCTCAGGGTAACAGAGGGGATAAATCACAGATTCTCGGAGAGACGAAACAATGTGATCGAGTCCACCGATGTCTAATGTTCCCGGTCATGAGTGAATGTGGACAAAGGGGACAGAGAGACGAACCTTCGAATTTGATGGTTATATCGCTGGGATGTATAACCTCTGCCGCAATAATTTCTGTGGGATGATTGGTATCAGCACAATGTGTTAGCCAGGATATGCACGTACCTTCGTGTTCTGTGAGCTCCAGCTCCTTGACACCCAGCCTATCCAGGATTCGTGCACTCTTCGCCTTGGCGGCTTTCCGCTTCTCGGTATTGGGATCGAGCGAAGACATCACATACTAACAACGAGTGAGCTCATGTTATAGCTGTTGGGGGTGCTGCTCACTTTGAACGCATAATACAGCGCTATCTGATGACAGGTTTAGTAGACGCGAGGACACGGGCTCAGTCCAGCTCACATTAGAGACGGCGAACATGGCGACTATGGAAAGAGAGTGAGATAAAGGGTCACAAGTGAATAGTGAATCTCACCATCGACAGCAATCTTCCTGACGTCTCTTGGTGCACCCATGTCTGGTAAATAGAAAATACAAGTGGTGGAGGAGGGAAGAAAATACGTGTGATTAGTGGGTGTGGGAGCACGACACGTGATATGCTTCTGCTAATTTCAAATTGATCGCCTGGGGTTGTATCATTTCCAGCTTTCCCCAGCTCAACCACCACCTATCACTCCCAACTTTTCTTTCCATCCGTCCATCTACTGGGTGACTATTGTGAAAGAGCAAAAGATAATCAGCATGGCCTCTCGCCGAGACCCAGACACCCGATCTCAGGTCTCATCATTCTACGGCCGTCCCTCGTCCGTCGCAAACATCGACAGTCTCCCTCACCAGCCCCAGTCACCCAACACACCCGGCACGGCCAAAGACAACCGGCGCGACTCGGCGTCTTCTTTTTTCCGCCCAGAAGAATACGGTGCTGCCCAAGGGCTCGATTATGGCACAGCCAACCGGCGTGGGGGTGGATACGACCGGACATCGTACTTTGGGCTGGACGGACCCAAGGGGGATATAGGAACACGGGGAGGAAAGGACGAGGAGAATGCCGAATGGGACGTTTATGCCGACTTTAACAATGCCGGGCCGCGGTACGCTGCGCCATTTATCCAAGACGATGGGTGAGCCCAGTTTGATACCACCAAGCAGTCGACCCATGCTGACCACCTCGCGTAGGTACCGTGCCATCCAAGATCCCGCTGCTTCTGAAAGCGGCACCGCCGCGAATCAAGTCGAACTCGTGACGGTCCCCGCTCTGGGCGCTGAATGGAAAGCGTCCGAGCTGCGCGACATGACCAAGGCTGGGCGGTCCGAGTTAAAGGCAGAGGAACGGCGCCGAAAGTGGCGCGAGTTTAACCGAGACCAACGCGGGCTGTTTGGAAGGCGGTGGGCGACGAGGCGGACGCTTGCGGTGGGAACGTTTATTCTGCTTGCCATGTGAGTGTTGCTATATCAAGTCCTGTGCTACGAACGAGAGAAACTAACTGAGTGTCCTTGGAACTGGGAAGTATTGGGATTTTGCTGGCGATTTTGCTCCCTCGGGCACCTGGGTTCGGATTTTTGGGCACGGCTCCATTGTCAACACCACCCGATGGCGGGAATCCCCAATTCTTAAGGTCACCAGCCAACTTTTCGTTTGAGGCTCTGATCGACTTGCAAGGTCTGCCTTGCTAGCTCTCACGACATCCTGATTCTGATATCTTTCCCAGTTGATACGAACAGCCAAGTCGTACTGCCACTCCATTTCAACAATATTAAAGCGACAGTATACGATGTGACGACTTTGCGGCAAGTCGCAACGGGGAACCTAGGCGGTTACACTGTGCCAGCTAAAACGTTTTCGGCGATCAAGGTTCCGGTCACGTTTTCCTACGAAGCCTCAAACTCGTCGGATACCACTTGTGAGTTCTTGCCTCGGATTAAGATGCGGCTCGGTGCTCAAAGGATGCCCCAGGGAACAACTTTTACAATGCATGCAAAAACAAGTCGCAGGTGACTGGTGGAGTGAGACCTGGTACGTTTCCTGATGCGTCTATTTTTGGCCACTAACTGGTAGTAAATGACAGGTCTTCAACTGCGACTTGTGCTCGAGCTTTCCATCGCGGGTCTGATTGGCAAGCCTACGGCCGGCACTCAAATCTCTGATGCCAACTGCCCGGTCGAGCTTCCTGCTAATGCTGGTTAAATCCGCCATGTTCCCCTGATCGGATTTTCGTTTTGCTTGCATAGACCCTGTTATCCACATCCCTGTTGGACATCTACACTACTCCTTCTGTATACACATGGACTTTTCCGCAGCTGGTTACTTGCCTTCACGTTCTTTACATCGTAATCTACTTGAACTTTCGTTTTGCGCTCTCATGTCAATTGGAGTTCGTTACACGCCAACGACAGGGGTGGTTTTGGGAACGGGTGTGGATAAAAATTCCATACCTATATACCGTTGTCTTGATACCAAGACTGATGTCCGTGCACAAGTATGTACATGAAATCCGAAATCCAGAAATCCAAAGTCCGATCCGAAACCTTCAAATGGCCACCCACCAAGAGACCTGGGAAGAGTAGACTGTACATCACGTCCGAACTACCGCATTATCCGGTCTCGTCACTCGCGCACTCCCAACCTCACTCATACCCGACCCTTCCAACCTGGACAGCGCAACCTCGAGGTCCAAACTGCGACGCGCGTTCTGCCTCAGCTCATCTTCGCTGTAGCTTACAGGTCGGCTCCATGCGCCCATGGGGCGACCAAGGGCGTCGCGGATGGTGTGTTGGGATGTCGGTCGGCTAGAGGTAGAGGCAGAACGGGTAAGTTGGGAAGGGAGATGGGCAGAAAGGAGTAGGGTGCTTCCGCGAGTGTTGCCGTACTCTGGTGGGGGCGGAGCGGCGATAATATTGTCCTGGAGTGATTGTTAGTAAACCAACGCCCGGACAAACGGGTGCAACATACCTCGACGTCGCCTGTCCCCCTGATGCCGAGCGCAGCAGCATACGTCGGCAACGGCGGCCTATTCCACGGCGCCAGCCCCATGACCGATCCACCGCCCGCAGCCATTGCCGCAGCGGCCACCTCGTCGGGATGCAGAAACGCATAGCGCTCGGCACGAAGCCTGTACACGGCCCGCTCGAGCATGAGGAGCTGGAACAAGACGGCCGCTCCAAACGCGACATGCACAAAGGCAAGCGAGGAATCGGCCATTTGGTTGAACTGCTGTTGCGACGGCGCGGGTGCGGCTGGGGTTGTTGAGTTTCCGGGTCCGGGCGCGGGGGGTTGGTCTGGAATGGGAGGAGATGCGTTGGCGTTGGCATTCCAGGCGTTCATGTGGACGACAGTGATGACCCAGCCTATAATTGATCCGATCAGGGTCGATACAAGGAGTAAGACACGGAAGATAGTGGTCGCGCGGATACCGTTGATCTTGGGCAACGGACGAGGTGCACGGAGGAACTGTTTGAAGACGGAAGGCTGAGATTGGAGGCTCGAGGACGAGGCGTTGGCTTCAGCGGGTGGCAGTGCAGGTCCAGGCGCGGATGTTGGAGCGGGAGACGAGTGGTCAGCGGGGTGACGGGCGGGGAGATCGTCTGTCGAGGCCACTGTGTCTCCTTGCGTCGAGTTGTCCTGGGGTGGATTCCAGCCGAGCTCGCCCTGCTTTTTGGGCAGCGGTCCGGGGTCGGTGTGTCGAGCGACGAGCGTCTCGTCGGATGAACGCCCGTCTGCAGAGCCTTGACTGCTCTCTGCGACTGATTCAGCGTTGGCCATCGGGTGATATCAATGAGTGTGTAGTGCTTGCGCCAGGCAAATGCAAAGTTGTCACCAGAGTCAGACCAGTCTGAACAGTAAGAAGAGGCCAGCGTGCATCGAGCTGTGGTCGTTGGCAGACCTAGAACCATCTCGGAATCTCGGCGTTGTCAAGGCCATTCGTCTGATATGTCACGTGGCTTGGTGTCGCTGCTCCTCTCTACGTCATCCGCACGAGCGCGTCTATCTTGGCATGGAGCCGAATTCGGTCGAGGTTAAATCCAAGTGAAACCGGGTGCTCACTGTGCCTGAATACCCCTCCGCTCTCTTGCTCGTCTCCCGCCATGTTTCCAACACTGTCTCTCACCCTCAGCCTGATCGCGGCCTGCCACGCTGGCGTGATCCAACTACGTCAAGCCCCGGACAACGCGACGAGCGCTCCCCTGAACAAGACCGGACTAGCCTGGGGCGGCGGCGACGCGGACATTACTCAGTATGAGTCCCCAAAGGTCTCATGGTGCGTATCTTTACATTCGCCCTTTGACCAGCGCTCACGCATTCTTGGTGCAGGTACTACACCTGGGGACCTAACAATTGGGTTCAAGGCGAAAACAGGCTTGAATACGTTCCGATGTTCTGGGGTCCAAAAAACCAGGACTCGTTCACGAACTTTGTCAACCCGGACACCATCGCCTCTCAAGGGATCAAGCACGTCCTGGGCATGAACGAGCAGGTTCAGTTCACTATCCCGTAAAATTATATTCTTACTGTTCCCCCAGACCCGAGCAGGTCGGCCAGTCCAATCTGACTGCGGCGGAAGCTGTTCAATGGTGGCAGACCTACTTGGAGCCTCTTCGACAGCACGGTGTCAGTCTTGGTTCACCCGCAATGTCCGCGGCTACTCGGAGTAAACAGTGGTTACTGGATTTTGCGACGGCTTGTGCGCCGGTCGGCGGTTGCAACTACGACTTTATAGCTTTGCGTGAGTGCTCATTCCAGTGGACTCGAAGCATTTAATCTAATGGGTTGTTACTTTCAGACTGGTACGGGATCAACACTACAAAGTTCACCACCTATCTGGCATGTCGTAACGCTTTATCTCGGCTATAACACACCCGGGCTTACTTGACTAACAGGAAGACATGCACGCGACGTTCCCCGATAAGCCTATCTGGTTAACCGAGTTTGCATGCCACAACTTTGTAAGCAAATCAGCCTAGCACAAAACAGCTAACGAATCTACCCCATAATAGCAAGATGGAGGCGAACAATGTACATACCCCGACGCAGTCGCGTTCATGAACACCACCCAGGCCTGGCTCGACAAACAGGACTATATCCACCGCTATGCTTGGTTCGGAGCTATGAAGAATCCAGTGATCAATCCCGTGCGTTTTTTCCACTCAATCCCATGTAAATCCAATCACCTTACCTTTGTTCACAGGTCAACGCGCTAATGGATCAGAATGGTGTCATCAACGATCTCGGCAAGCAGTACATTGGCGTCATGGCGGCTCCTGCGAATCCGACCCAGCCTTCGGGCGGTACTGTCAAGGCCAACATCGGATTCTTGGCTAGCAACAGTCCTGTGATGGTAACAACGATCGCCGCTGGCGTTCTCGCGGGTGCCATGCTCGCAATCGTATAAGCACCCTCGCCCTGGGTGGAACTAGCCTTATACCCGTTTATCCCATCAACCAAAACCCGATTCCCGTGTACCAACGGCCCATGGTCGCAATACCACAGTCTATCCTTCATCTTGTAGATACAAATCAACGTAATACCCATGAAATTTAACTTGACAGAGACATAATCGCTTCCACTAGCGCATTTGGTTCCGGCTTTTTGCTCACGACGTCCACTAAAATGCCCTGTTTGTCGGATAGAGCTCGAGCGGTTGTTGGGCCGATGGCTGCTACTTTTATCACCGGCTTGCCCTCTGCGAGGGTAGACGATGATGCTCGAATGGTAAAATGCATGCGTAGGATTGGTAGAGCGAGTTCGGCGCTCGACGGCGCGAAGAACACAACGCAGGCAGGTTTACTGCCTCCTGCTACCAACCCCACATTCCACTCATCGGTACTACTATATATCAAGTACAACCTCGGCTCACCTTCATCCACCACCTTTGCAAAATCCTGTTCAAACGTCCCACTCGCAGCAGTCGCATATACCTGCACCATCTCTACACCAATCCCGGCCGCTTTCAACACACCTTCAACCCCTCCTGCGTTCTTATCCCCGACGAGGTACAAAAGAGGTAACTTGAGAGTATGGCGCGCCGGATAGTCGGTGGATATAAATCGAGCGAGGGATTCGCCCGTCCCCGACTCTTTTGCACCTAGTACGAGATCTGGGGAAGGGAGGAACCCGGATAACTTGTTAGGAATTTGGGTTGGGAGGTCTAAAAGTTGGGATTGCGTGCGTGGACCGACGACGTAAAACGGGGTATTCCTCCAACCTATCTTATCTACGAACAGAAACGTAAGATCACAACCAATCGTGACCACAAGACTATATATGCTGCACCGTTCACGTGTTTCCCATGCAACACTCTGAGCGCATTCCCCCACGCATCCACCGCCCGTCCAGACGTAACGATCACACCTCCATACTCTTTCCCGCCCCCTCGGCCAATGATATCCGCGAGCTCACCCGGATTGGCAAACGAATGCGAGAGAGTCGGTACGATCCAAGAGGTGAGACCGTGCGAAGCGAGGACTGAGATGTACGTATCAGCACGAGGAGCGTCGGTGTCTGGGTTTTTGAGGAGGAAGATGTGGTGGTTGTTCATAGAAAGTGTGGGGAAGGTGTGGAGTGGCAGGTTGCTTGATTTGGAAACTAGGGGCTGCGGGCGTTGTATAGATTGGTGAGGGATCAAGTTTGTCGCCTGGCTAGCTCAATCGGTAGAGCGTGAGACTCTTAAAACAGTCATCTCAAGGTTGTGGGTTCGACCCCCACGTTAGGCTAATGGAAGCTCTTTTTTCTGCGCGTCGTCAAGCCTTAGACGCTCAAAGCTTCGGCAAGCCCAACTCGTTTTGCCCTTTGAATTTCGGGTGGGTAAGCGCGCGAAATAACCAACAACGATTCGGGACCGAACTGACCAGAGTTGGTTTGCGGCGGCAGGTTACTATCGCCGCTAGTAACAGCAACGTCGATTCGGCTATGTATGAGATCAACTATTGTTGGTAATCCGATGGCGCCGCATGGGTATATGCTCAAGCCAGAGCTGAAGTGGGATGAACGCGGCCACGTGACTCCGGATTGTCGTTGCATTGGTCAACTCTACCATGCGTCTGTTCGGGATCCGTCCGAGTACATATCCGAGTAGTATTATGCTTCGGCAGGTAAATTTACTGACTATTCTTTGCTGACGAACATTTATTCTCGCCAGTCGAAAGTAGTCGGGGCGGTTCGCACTCCGACGCGCGAATGGATCGTCGGAACAATGGCAACTGGCCTCTAAACCCAATGTGTTGATATAAATACAAGAAGATTATTCGGGCTGGGGACGTGGAAGGCGCAGGGATACAGGATAGCCATTGGTCGGTCTGCAACCCTTGTCATACCTACTCACAACCGAGGATCAACCAGGACATCGACTTTTCCACCCATTTATTGTAAGCATCCAATCCATTTCGCGATTTCTGCGATGTGAAAGGCGCATATACTGAGTGCGACGCCTCGAGCCCCCAATAATCACCCTAGGGTCTATCCGCCACTTCCCGCACAGGGGTATTTTGTCCGTCAGCGAGCGAACTTCTCATCCACCTCTACTCGGTGTTCTCTCCTACACAGCTCGTCGCATCCTCTATGCACCCTTGCTATATTCTGCACGTTCTTTCTCATCGTTATTTTTTTGTACCCTCCATACATCCACTCGTTACATCCTACCACTTTCTTGCTGTCGGGACTCGTGATTGCCTTCTCGACGGCGCTGCTCTCCAGTTTCATGGGCAACACTGCCGAAAGGCATGTAATATGTGTCCGTAAGTGCATATCTAGCCTCCTGGGAAGGTTAATAATCCATCCACATATAAGCAAGACCCTCACTATGGCTCCTTCCTCATGTGGGAACCTTAGCTATATATCAGCAGCGGACAAGACATATTAAGCCACGGTGGCCGAGTGGGTATGAACAAGGAAATGGTGATTGCAGGATCTACTCCCGTTTGATCGCCCTGGTTCGACTCCTCCTTTTTCCTTTCTTTTTCCCTCTTCTTGATGCCCCAATGCTCTTTGCAAGATGACGTTCACTAGACCAAGCCATTCATTCTTAGCTAGATGTCGCCTTGGTGGCACACGACCCACTCACAGCTAGAGCGCAACAGTATAATGAAGCCGGCTGGCAGTTTGAACAAGCAACCACAAGGAGGAACGCAAAGGTACGACAAAACAGGTTGACGGGAACGAGTGAAAGCTACACATATCGCGGCACAGGCACTTCGCGGCACCCTCAGCTCCCCTATAGCTCAAGCTCTGATTTGATCTCTTTCTTGACCACCGGCTTCGAGGTCGGCGCCTTGTCTTGGTTCAAGCTGGATCTTTTGTTTCTATGTTTGAAGGGCCTTTTCTTGCGCTGGCTCCGCTTCTGTTTCCAGGCGGATTTCGCCTCGGACGTGACCTGCAAGTCGACTTCCAGCCCTTTGACCACACCCTTGACAAGCTTTGGTCGCTCTCTTTTCCAGTAGCTTTCGGGTGCGTTCTAGATTGTATGCTGTCAGTAACGTCAGGCTCCGTAGGTCAAGGCGTACGTACGCGAACTGAGGGTGGAACGTACGGCTCCCACCTATGTGCACGATGCGCCCCGGGCTCGAACAACCGACGAGAGCTGAGTCTAACCTTGGACCCAGTCGCCTTCGCATGCCCACAGCCTCTGCAACAACGAGGAAGTATAGCGTCTATCCCAGGATTAAGCTCAGCAGCAGTCAATGATTTCTGTGCGTCCTGTTCAGCTACATATCGCTGGCCGCTGTACCGAATACTGCCGCCAGGGAGAACTTGCAAGCGTTCGACCGGTGCGTTGTCCTTATGTCCTGCGGTCCGTGAGTGTGGCCAATGTTCCATCGCTGGGAAGATACCAGTAGGGCGAAGAAGCACGAATTGCCCAAGCAGCGGCATGAGTGGGGACTGACGAGGTTCGACGAGGCAACGATAGGAGAACGCTCAACATTGCACACGAGTTCCGTCAGCTCCTGTCTTCACAGCATCGTGCAGTCGGTGCCTGCAGCTACTCACGATTCGGGAGAGCTCGCTACGATAACCGCGCCGTCGAGAAGACAACTGCGAGCCTCGACAGAAGAAAGTGAACGGTTGTAAACGAGTGGATATACGCAAGTTAAGAAACGATAACGATGAGGGGGGGGGGATGGCGCGAGAACACGGCGAGAGTATGGTTGTAGAGACGAGCTGCTGGTTTGTTCGCCAGCAGATAAAAACACCCCTGTGTGTGGGCGCGGCGGATGGACCCTAGGATGGCTGATAGGGGTTCGAGGCGTCGTGCCGAGTATATGCGCCCTTCACGTCACGTCGAGGCTGTATCCAACTACTTGAGATGCGCATATCCACGCAACGATTCAATGTGTTTGGGTCGGGGCATACCTTGGGGGGTAATTCATATACTCTGTCGAATATCCACCGACCCAATTGAAACTAGTTTGGCTGGCTCTTGGTCACAATACGAAAATACAAAGTCCCGCGCTCGTACCGATGCTATTCCTGTGTCACTCCGTTGTCGGAAAGGTGCGGGGCACATACTCACATGCTGTTATCGTGTTAGCCTTGTTATAACCTATATTTATCCCCTTTTTCGCCTCTCTCTGTCTCGACGTCCACTTGGCTGATGTTTGCCTCATAGCAAAAAGCCTGGTCGGGCAACTCTGGAGAGTTCAACTTCAACAATTGGTTTCCATCACCAGATAAGAACAAAAAAGACGACTATTGGGAGCATGCCGACCAATTTGCCACCGGGCGCCTGACACGTGCCACAAAAGAAGAAACTGATTTAGCCATTTCGGTCACTAGCCACTTCCGACCACCACCGGTTCAGAGTTTGAAAATAGACTTGCTCCGAATATTCACATCTAGGTTCTTCGCCCTTTCGCCTCTCTTCAGTATGGAACCCACGGACCTCTCAGTATCCCCTGCATGTCGAATTCTTCTTGTATCGGGGGACCTTGCTTACAGCAAAGAGCTAGTTAGTCGTAAGCAGTGTCCTGCCAGTTCATGCCACTGATACGTGTGGAACTTACCCCAATAGGTATCCGGCCACTTGCATCTACTCCGCTAACACCTCGTTCCGACGATGACTCCTACATAGAGTGGACGATAAAGAATAAATACTATACTGCGCCGGTGCATATGTATCTGCATCAAGCTTCCAAGCCCCCGGCAAAACCCCTTTGGCCACCAGAGACGGATGGCGAACGTGTGCCCGCTTTGATCTTTGTCTTTAAAAAAGGCGAGGTAAGTTGGTTCGCGCTTTAGCTGTAGTGCATAAGTTTTCACCTTGCTTGAATGGTAGCCATATCGGGATGTGTTTCTTTCGATGCGTGAAGCCTACCTGGCACACGACCCCGAGGTGGCTCTTGCTGTCGCCCTCCCGCCTCCCACCTCTAATCCCACCGCTACCCTTGGCTCTGCCGAAAGCGTCGAAGAGTTCTTCTCCAACCACAACTTTGAGTATGTCGACGCGGAGGACCATTCTCACACCGACGAAGAGCAACCCCAGTACGGTACGCAACACCCGGATTCGAGGATGTGTTTGAACTGACTTGCACCATCACTCAGATGTAAGCGGCCTGCCACGTATATTGGAGGCCCTCAACATGATTATGTGGCCTTCTATGGTTCGGACACCACACGGTGGGTTACGAACGCATTTACCGGTCCCAGATATCGACGACGGACTGGGCGCATTCGAGCACTCCTTTGCTACAGTATCTGATACTGCGCCTCCACACTCCCCATCACTATTTGACGCTGGAGCCGGGCCTTCCGATAAAAGCTTAGCGGAACTCAACGCTTGGCTCGATAATGATGATTCGTGGATCCCTTCGGCCGGCACCGCCAACCCGCTTTCAACCTCTTCTAGCAACCCTAAAGCCGAAGCCCACACCCAAGCCGGCTTCGAGGATGATTTTTCAGACTTTCTTTCGGCACCACCGAGACACGGGCGGGAAAATGATCTTCCGCCATCTGCCGAGGTCCAGGCAGCCGCCGAGCGTATATTTGGGCAAAGCCTCGACCATGATGCACCCGAAGGGTTTGACTTGACCTCTGTGCTGGGAAGCTTGGAAGCAATGCGAACGGAAATTAGCGGGATTACAGACATGGAAGAGCGACGCAAAGCGGCTGCGCGAGTCGCCCTTGGCCTTGCGATGGGCCTAGGGTTAGATGGCAGCGATTCGGACGAGCTAGATGAAGAACTCTTGCGTGAATTGCATCAGATGTAGAATATGCGTGTTTCTGTGTTTCTGTGAATTCATTCATACAAAGCAATCACTCAGAGCATCGACAACGTTGCAAGACCGACAAGTACCAATCACTCGGGATCTGACGCAGGTGAGTCAGCCCTCTCCTTTCCCTTCCCTTCCTGGGTCTCGTCCCGTATGTCCGTCGAGGCGAAAGAAAGGATGCCAGACGCATCAAGCAACTTCACAATCTCTTCAGCGTCTGCAACTTCCATCTTTTCCAGTTCGACGTTGACTTCCGCGAGGCTGTGGTTCTTGAGCGCTTGCTGCAGCTCCGGCGTGAAAGCTTGAAACATTTCCCATCTACGCATGAGTGCCTCTCGAACCTGAACCGGGTCGAGGTGCTCCGTGCCTTCGCCTTCCAAAGTGATGTGTTCTGGTGGCGGTCCATCGGGAACATTGAACTGCACGTCGGTGTCCGGGTTCTCGCATACGAGTTGGATTGTTTCACGGGCGCCTGCCTTAGCGTCCTCCTCTTTGGCCTTTTCCGCGCGAACGCATATCATGTTGTATGTGTCGTTCACATCTTTCTCGAAGACAGCGAGAGGCATCGCATTCGGGGGAAGACGTTTGCCAGTGGAAGATAAGGGGTTTTCTGACAGCATGCTAAAGTCACCAACCGATAAGCTGCAGCATTACTGGGGGGGTAACCATACTAACCGCTGGAAAAACAACGAGACGCCGTCGCGCCCGAGCTTCTCACAATACTGCAACATGAGACTGCGGTTGACGCATTGTTTTGCATATTTTGATTCTCCTTTCATCTGAGCCCTAAATCCCGCCAAAAGTAACGCATCGGTAGCTCCAGGGACAAAGACGTCATGGTGAGATTGGATAAATTTGAATGCGCCGTCGAAATCTCCCAAGGGGAGCTTGCTGAACTCGGCGAGGGTCGGCGTGAGTTCGGGCAAGGGCTCGTCGTCGTCATCATTGTCATCAGCTCGAGCGGGTACGGCGGGAGTTTCAACCTCCTGGATTTATTAGGATGACTGCGGCATGTGGGTACACACACTTACCTTACCCTTACCCTTAGGGTTCAACACTTCGATAGTTTCGACGGCCTTTTTTTTCTTCGGCGCCAGCGGTTGAGTCATGACCGTAGGATCAGGTGATGGTTCGTGGGTTATTTTCTGAGTAGCAGGTTAGACTGGCCCTCACGACGGATGATACAGACTCTCACTGATGAATCGAACCCATCATGAAGATCATCGCTCGTAATATGTTTCTTCTGCTCCTTTAGTTCTACCTCGAGATCCTTTTGGTTTTGGATATCGTCTTGATTCTGCTTCTCAATTGCATCCCTCAGTCCGGCGATGAGCTTGTCCGTAAGGTTTGGGTCATCCGAAGTCCCTCCGGCCTCCTTGACACCGTTCCATACTTGAAGCATAAGTTCGTGAAGCATCATATCGTAGGTAGGCTGGTTCGGGGCATTGCCAGGGGGCTTGTCTGGACTCGGGTTGACCTTGAGTTGCTCGGTGATGGAGCTGAAGCGTTCTTTGCCCCCGGCTTGTACATCGGCAATGATCTTTTCGATGCGAGGATTAAGGACTTTGGAGAGCGCAAGCTTGCTTTCGAGGTCATGGATACGCATCTTGCGCTGTTCGCGCTTCTCGTGAATGTCACGTTGTTTCCATCTATTGTCTGTCAAGTTACAAAAGTGAACCAGAGCGATAACAGACATACCGGATCAAGCTGCGTTTATCAACATTCGGATGACCTTCGATGTCCGAATCATCAGAAAGCTAAAAGAATGCATGTGTCAAAGAGATTTGGTGCCTGACTCTAGGTGCATACCTCGAGTTGGTCCCACTTGGAATAGTTAAGTGGCATTTGTCAGGATACGGTACAAAGAGTTGGACACACGGAGGGCGTAGATGGGTGCGCTATTTGTCCAGGTTGCGACTATTTCCCTATTTAAAGGGTTGGTGGCGTGCGGATCGATGCTGTGGTGGCTGGTCCAGGGCTTTCGCGAACCTTCGATCTGTTTGGCCACTAAGCGCTGGGATGCTCATTAATTAGGTCCATATAAAGTAAGTCCCCGAGTTTCGACGCGCTGTGCATACATCCCAATCTTTTCATATCGCCCGCAAATCGTTGCGGTTATCAGCCGACACTGCCTCAAATAAAGCATTTGGGACACAGTGGGGCCCATCTTTTCCCACAGTAAAATCCCTGTGTGTCGGATGCTCGATACGCATGTGCACGTCCCTCACTGAATGCAAAGACATGCACCCCATGACGTGAGACTTCGTGTGCATAATTGCCAGGGTTCCGGCCATTGTAAAAAAAAAAAAAAAACTGGGTGTGTTACCAAGCAATGAGACACAGATTATTGCTCCCTTCATATTTCAAGCCCGGTGTACCACAGACAAAATGAATCATACAGTTCATCGATGGGCGCCCAGCCTCACGCGTTCCGGACTGCATGTCTGCCATTTACGTAGCGCTGAAACTTTATCGCCCCCTCTCTTAGGGATTAGACATATGGTATAATAGCACGTACAGCAAGCCATAAGTACATAGTAATACAGTATTCGCGCTCGACATCCACAGACTAAATTATCAACCCGTTTAACGTACCAAAAAGAAAATACTAAAAGAACCTAGAAGATACAAAAGACGGGCATAGTGACCATTCTGGCAAGGAAATGTTCAGATGGTATAACAAGGGGGAGGGGGCATAGTTAAATAAGGAGTAGACTTGAGTCATCTTAACATTTAGTAGGCATATGAGTTATCAACGACGATGACGGGACCGCGAGGATCGCGAGTGCGATGAGGAAGATCCACGGCCCCGTTCGTATCCTTCGGGAAGCTGAACATCTGCGCCCAGGTCGAGGGGCGATACCGAGTGGAACTGGGGATGACCCGAGGGCAGCACTATTGCGTTCGAAGTCAGCAAGGGGTCATGGAACAGGAAGAAGCATGCTCACTCATAGGGTTCTGCGCATATAGCAATGGGTCAGCTCCAGGAGGCATGGTATGGAAGTATGGATCTGTGTACGAGGGGCGAGGTGGGAACCTGCGGATATCATGTGAGCTTTCGGTCATTGAATTGTGGAAAAGACATCACTCACAGTGAATCTGCGGGATCCATTTCCATCTGATTATATAGCATATCCGCCATCTCGCCGTAATCAAGGCTGTCTAGAGGAAGCTGCGAAGGATACGAGTGCCCAGGGGGAGGGGGGAAAGATGGGTGAGATCCGGGAAGATGTGCGACAGGGTACGAGGGCGACGGGTGCGCGCTATGGCCGGGAAGCATGTGCGGAGCAGAGCTGGCAGGTGCATAAGGATAAGAGGGAGCCTGACTGGAGGGCAGGTAGTGCGGAGAGCGACGTGCGTGGCCAGAGGTGCTGGGATCTGTGGTTATAAGCGCAGCTCGGTCAGTCCTTGGTATCTCAACTCGGGCAGGGTATGACACGTACAGTGGCTTGAATGGGCGACATAAACGTCATTGGCCGAGTTTGCTGGACTCACACTCCCCGAGCTGTTCCGAGGGGTGGGGGCTAGACCTAAACGTGTATGAGCGTCTGTACGCTCGAGCAAAATGGACCAAAATCACTTACCAAGACCGCTACGAAGTGTCGCTGTCCAAGGGTCTTCTCCGGGGGCATAGTCGTAGGTGCAATTTGGGTCTGCCAGCACGGACTGGCCAGCAGCAGTTAGGGACGCGACAGCCTTCGCATGTGAGCGTTTGCACGTCGAGCACGGTCTAAAAGTCGAATACAGTGTTAGTTGATGACCGGAGCTTCATGAAAAAGGACATACCGTCCAGCATCACATTTCTAATTAAAAAAAAGGTAAATGAAAAAAATTGGTTAGATTTCAGTCGGCGAAGGGTGGAGAAAAAACTGACCAGCTTTCTAGCTCGACACTGATGGCAGGCTTGGTTGCGTCGTAGAGGCCCACTGGTTGAAGGGCTCGAGAGATCGGCGGGAGCGCGGTTCATTGTGCTTTCTTGCCGTCAGACACGAGTGCGGCGGCAGGTTTATGTACGCGTGATCAAGCCGCAACGCGCATATGGACCCTGTTGCAGCGCCTTGACTCGCATCTCTAAACTCCTAGTCAGCACCTCCAAGGGGAACGATTGGTTCTTTTGATCGTGTACCAGGCAAGGCGGCTGTGTTGATATGAGTCAATTAATCAATGTATCGCGTGCGTCTCGCGGAGTATACTATATCGAGAAAAACATTCCTTTTTCAGAGGAGGACGTTTGGTCAGTCCTTGCCACCTATTGTACAACCAGCCATATGAGAAACATGTACAACAATTAACGAGCGGTACAAATGGACATGAAGTCTTGTGTCTGCAAGATCGGGTACTAAGGGTCACAGGAATGATTTGACGAGGTGGGGAAGGCTGTCTGGAATCAGGTGTTCTCACCGTCCGCCGTAGGTCGCATCATCCCTGTGGCCGACGATGCGCTGTATCGTAACCGAGGGTGTAGTATCCTTGGCCGAGAAACGCACGAGGCTGCCGACGGGGTCGGAAGGGGTGCCTAGGTGTAATTAGGGCGTCAAAGGACAAAATCGTGTACAGCAATAATGATCGGCAAACGTCACGTGACTTTATTTACTATAAGCAGCCCGATCAAGCCTCATCGAGCATGTTATGATCATCAAATGATACCTTCTTTCGGATCCCCTTTCCAGCTCGCGAACACGCACGGCATATATCGACCAGAAATACCATAGTGTGCTTCTAGACACTCTTGCCGACTGGATCTATTGAGTTGCACTACAAAGTATTGCGCTATCGTTCTCACACTAACTATTGTTGCACAGCACACAGCCCAGCATACTCCAACGCACATCTCGTGCGCCATATGTGCCCGGAGACGTCACTGCCGGTGATCATTCATAACATTCAAGCCCGAGATTGTTAGAATGATACCTCTCACTGCCACAATAGCGACACGATTGCCGCGCGTGCAACACTGATGAAGGGTGTTGTTGGCAGGCGAGGCCTTCATCTGAATTCTAGCCATATCACGCCGAGATCGACACGATGCTGGCGGCTGCAGATCAAACCTATGCCACCAGTAACATGCTTCGGGGGTTATCCGGTCAGGGGAGGTTCAGTATAGTCGAGAAAATTCCAGCTGTCGCAGCTGCACCAACGCAGGATGGTGTGTAGCTTCCCCCGAAAGAAAATGCGACGATAAGTACAGCAAAGGCTTCAGGCTATTTAATGAGTCAAAAATGCGTGAGTCATAATTAGAACATTCCGAGTAGACCAGGTAGACCGGGCGAGGTTGGGCTGCGAGCGGTTGCGTCACCGAACAGCAGCAGTGCGATGTGCTGCCCGACTCGCCTCAAGTACACAAATGAGGAAATATGTAATCCAACGACGCGAGTCATAAAAACCTTTCCAATGGGAAAATATTATCGATTATACTAAGCACCCCGTTCTCGAGGGATCAACTATTTACATCATAAATACACCAAGTCACGTGGCGCCAAGCCTTGCCCGCCATCCGGTATTAGCCAAACAGCAAGATACATTGATCTGGCGCGGCTAGAAGTTTACCCTGAGGCTAAAAAGCTGTACGCCTGGGTCCGACTCATTGAAGTACAGTGGGGTCGGTGGGCGAAGCTGATGGTTGATTGACAATGTGCCTTTACTATTGGAGCCCAGCACAAACAAGCAAGCCACTGGCGGGCACGTGACTATATTGTGTGTGATAAGTCGCCTCGCCCTTCTACTCGCTCCTCAACCCTGTCCTCACATTGCGATACGCGCTAAATTCTGTTTGTTTGAAGCAGTGGGTAGAATGTTCTCGTAGGTTACTGTTTGGGATTGATCATAATCAAGTCATGTGATGAAAATAATGGCGTGGTCCCAGAGTACCCCATAAATGGTAGAACCGTTAAACCAGCCAGCCGAGACGCTCGTCAAGCTGTCGAAGGTCGCAAGTACATCCTATTTTAACAGATTTATTGGAAGCGACGGTGAGCATCGTGTGCGCTTTGCTCAGCGCTTTTAGGATATAGTGTACTCATGAGAAATTTCATGTTTTCGAGGAATCCGCGCGCCAGGCAGTTTTTACTGCGCGCAAGCTAACCGGCTTCACTAACTTTCGGGCAAAACTCGCAAATGATTTCCAAAAATCGCTTCTTGGATGGAGTGGTCATCAGGAGGCATTTCAAGACGAACGCGTGCTACCATGGTAAGTCTGTTCGGCAGACTCAGCAAAGTAAACCGGTCGTTCGGTCCATTTGTTTAAATCACGCATATTGGGCCATCCTATTAGTAGCTTTTGGTGGCCCAACTCTAACTGAATAGCTGCGGTACGAGAGATGAGCCTAGGCTTAGTATGCTTTAGCGATACGTATCAGATCTGATTCACGAGGGGCGATATTGTGTAGATGGTCCCCTTCTCGAGCTGAAAGCTGCGATTTTGCCCACCTTGATTACTGAATTGGCTTCTCTGGTGTGCGGCAAGTCGGGGTCGCGGGCGGTATTAACCCGGTATGAATAGGGAGTATCCGGGTGCTCATGCTGAAACATCTTTTAACCTTAAGCATGACGAAGATTCAAATACTGCCTGCCAACGGTTCAACAGCTTGAAGCGGCTAGAAACGGAACCGAGGCCTGGTTTACTGGGTTGGCTTATTGCGTTGGGGATCAACGCAGTGTCACTGGTCTGAAACACAAGTCAGAAATGTGGGCCAGAGTCAACTTGGAGTGTCCTGACATTGGTCCTGACCTTTGGCCGACCCGGCAACCATACATTTGGTACACGCGCTTGCTTTCAACGGTCGTTTCGACAACTAGGAGCGACTGAGTGGGCGCTGGGTCAAACGCTGAAACAAGCGCCCACAGAATTATAGGTGAACGCGACTGCTCCCACTTCCACACGGGCGTTTCCGCTCAGCCTACCCTGGTATCACACAATGCTCAATCTCCGGAGAAACCGAAATTCCAGAGCAAATACTGCTCTCACGATACCCTGTATCTGGCGCCGGCTCCCTAATGAAACTAACTTCTCTGGGCTTCCTTCTTGATGCACAGCCTTAATATGTCAACATTGGTAAGCTGGCTTGCCAGGAAAGGCAGACTCTTACAGTATTTCGTCTCCAGTCCAGCCGGGATCAAGTGTCACCACTCACAGATTTTGTAAACGGCAAAACAAGCCGTCGATTAGGAGGTTAAGTCCGAGGACACGCGGCGACTGACGGATAGTGTTTCTTAAATATGCATACATACACGCACCCGCAGACTTTCTCATAGGAGCGAACATAATAAATAAATCCATATTTAAATGCTAGGGATTATGGAGTAACTATGGGGAGTTGTGATGCAAGGTCTAAATAAAGCGGGGTCCACGATTCGGCAGTTTAGGTGGCTTGGCCTGCGTTGGCCTTAGGGAAGTTTGCGATGGGTGTCCTACATCAGGCTGAATGTACATGGCATCTATTGGATGTGTGTGTTGTGGCACTCGCTCATAGGAGTATCGAAGGAACTAGGAGTATTGTGAGTGCTTCTGGTTTCGATAGCCTTGAATCGACCTACTTGATTATGATCTGGATGAAACATCATCTGGTTGAGGGCTCCGAGGTCAATGAGTTCTGGATAGGTAGGCATGGCTATAGGTTGTGATCTGGAACAAACGATCGATTAGTAGCGATTACTGGGGAAGGTCATTATCGACGAACCTATCGTCACATGTGGAGAAAGGAGGTCTTAGGATGTCTATGTATGTCATGTCGAATGGATCTTGACGAGCAGGGGCGTCGTATAGGTTGTCTAGTTCCGGAGTGGCCGGGCCACCGAAGCTAGTCCTGGAAGGATTGGAAGCGGCAGGAAATGACGGCACCATGACTGGGTCTTCCGATGGAGGCGTCCAGGTTGGCCGGGGTGATGGCGTCTCTCTTACTTCTATGCTACCCAGGGACGTGGCGGGTGACACGCGTAGGGGTACATTAAGCGTACGTCTGGATGGCCGGTCTAAGTAATTGATATCAGCAGTTCAAGAATTGGTTTGCGTCATTTAGGAGATACGCGACAATAACACTTGCCTCTGCTGTCGCTACCGGACCAATGCTCCCACTGTTCGTCCTCCGGAGCGCGATCGTACGTGCACTTCTTAGCGTTCCCGCGAGAAGAGCTCTGTGCGCGCCGGCAGTTGTCACAAGTGGGACTGACCGTGATGATACGTCACTAAACGGGTCGGTGGCTACACCTTAGCCATTGCTTACCGTTCAGCAGTACATCTCTGTACGAAAGTATGTCAATATCAAGAAAAACATGGTGAAAGCGAGAGACTGCACCAGTTTCCTGCGCCTGCACTCGTGACAAGCTCTGCCTCGCTGCAGTTGAGAAGACATAGCAAATGATCTATTAGTTTGGGCAAGTAGGGCGTCGGCGGGGCGCGCTGAGTTCGATACAAGTGGGAGTAAGGTATAACCAAGGTGTTGCGACTCCTTTTATACGGTGTCGCGTCTTAAACTCCAAGAGCCGCCGGTCCCTCAAACACCAGGAGTGGGGCAATGCGATGCACTCCTGTGTATTGCCCACGCTGAATGGGGTCTGATTATGCCTCGTGCTTCTTGAGGCGATCATGAACTTTGTAGGAATTAACGCAACGGCGATTTACGCATCTGCAGATCGATGTTCCCGTTGCAAAGATGCCAAAAAAGGCACATATACTAACAGGATCCCGGGTTCAAATACCCGGGACTACTATCCACCAGAAAATCCTGCCTCGTTGGCCCTATTGGACACGCCGCGATCAAAGCTACTCGTGAATCATCGTTTCCGCCCGTTCTGGGGCACCGGAACAGCGTGTAACACTCACAGTAAAACCCGGACGAGTCGTACTGTCAAAAGAAGATGGGATACGAATTCGCTGCGCATATATGGCTCGTGATGATCGGCTAGAGGCGTTGTATGCCGTTCCGTGTATCTACCGGAGCACATCACGTACGCTGTACCATCACTTAGTTGTCGTTGGTTAGGGTGGAGAGGTGGTTAGCATGAACGCCTCATGGTTTACAAAACTGAACCTTACCCCCGTCTTGAGCGCTCAAACCCGGATAAAGACCTGCCGACGCTGAGCAGAACACTCAGCCGGCCCTCATATTGGGTGGCATTGCTACCAATGGAAAGCATCCAGAAACGTGTGATGGGGTGACGGTCTAGCCGGGGATTTGGTTTGAGACGTTGGAAGCATCCAGGCGGCGTGTCATCAGGAAGAGAAGGCAAAGCACCTTGTGGTCGCATAGGTCGTTGATCTGGGTGCCGGTGGGAAGAACCGGAGGTCACAGTAGACTCGCGAAAAGAGGCACAAGCATGAAAGCTCCCGACTCGAGGGCCGGTGATATGTTACCATACACGGTGAAGACAGCCAGCCATCAATCGTGTCGTCCAGGCGCCGGCAGTATTTGAGTTGAGGGGGTCAAAGAACTCGCAAGGTCAGGGGTACCACCCCTGGGTATCGTTATCGCCTCCAAGACTTTGGGACGCAGGATCATTCAGCACTAGCTAATGATTAGAGTTTTCGCATGTTATTCAGCGACTGTATTCCGATTATCATGTACGTGTGACACCGAAAACACTGGGTTACTCATACCTCACTTATTCACGCGTGCTCACGAGTTGACTCTTTGGGAACAATCGTGCCTAGATTCAACATCGTTAAGAAGGAGAATGACTTGAGTTGTGAGGATGCGCCCCGGCTCGCTTGCGTTTGGTCTTCCGCGGGTTCTTCAGCTCGGTACTGGTAGGTTACGAGCATAGCAAACTACTTTCGAGTAAATAATCACGATGCGCACAAAGCAAATGCTTTAACAGACCTTTACATCGCCGGTACCATCGCGCGAAACGGCGACCTCCCCGCCGATGCGGATCATATTCGCCCTTCTTTCGAGAACACAGATCGTGCCTGATTTTCCTCGGGATGCGCTGGCCGAGACATTCCTGGCATCACCACCTATTTTGACAGCATCCGCCAGGCCTGCCCCACCTTCGAGCGCATCAAGGACCATCTGATCTTGGTCCACATCGTCCTCGTCCTCGTCATCATATTCCCAAGCTTCGGCAAAGGCTGCGACCGAAAGAAACCCCTGAGGTAGTGTCACATGGAAACAAGGCCGACTGATGTTCGGGTATGTGGCCGGGTTGTAAGGTTGGAAGCGAACTTGAATAGAATCGTAGAGGGGGTTGGTAATAGTGATTGAAAAGGGAGAGCTACGCCCCTGAACAAGGCGAGCTGTGGAAGAGAGAGAGGGTTCAAGTCCTGGCAAGTAATTGGACGCCATAAGCTTGATCTTGTAGCGGACACTTTGAGATTTTTGTTCTGGCTTGATGAGGATATGTCGGCAAGTCGCACAACGAACGGACATCTTGGAATGAAGTGGAATGCGCAGTGGGGCTAAGGAACTTGAGCGAGATGAGTGGCAGTGTGGCTTGTGTCACTCGAGAGACCTACCTTGAACGCAGGCCGACAGACCAGCTAGCGTCCCATCTGGCTTCGACCGGAGCTACTTCTTCGATGTGTTCCAAGTTTCTCATCCATTCAACGTCATCAATGCCTCCGACTGATCCGACGCTAGTATCGCCGCCCGAGGAAGGATTATGGGCGACATAGCTGTCCCACGGATCACCATGCGGTTTTGATTTTCCGCGACCTGTGCTTTTGCCGAGCTGGTGGCGAGCAACCCCATGAACTTCTCGAGCTAGCGCATGGGAGGCAGCGGCAGTAATCGGGTTGTGTCGGGCGCTAGTTGCGTGGGTTGCCGCACCAGAACCAACAGCTCTAATTAGAGGTTCAAAGTGAGCTTTGAGTCGATCAAATTCTAAGGTTTCTGGAGCCGAGTCTTCGAATCGTTGGAGTTGTACTAAGGGCAAGGCGGTGCATCAAGACATGTTGAGTCGTTGCCCGATCCAGGTGGTGCTTACATGCGAGACCCGTGGGTTTCTCGAAGGAAATCCCCACCTCCTCGGAATCCCAACGGCAGAAAGAACAGTACAAGATGAATGGCGGTTCTCCGACAGGGTTGATAATGATGGGTAGCCGTGACCCAGGTTCACGCTCAGGAGGATCGGAGGGCACCACGGACAGCGTGTTGTGACAGTGTGGACATTGAAAGCAGTTCCGTGCACATCTATTGATCGCGAGGATGTTAGGTACGACGCTGCGTGGTGGGCGCCACCGACCTGTTTTTCTCCCCTCGGACACTCGCGCTCGGGACTTCGAAAAGGCAGTTGGGACAATAGTAGCCGCTAACCTCCAATGCAACACATCGTGGACAGCGAACCGTGTCACATTCTTCACAGAAATAGAGCGAGTTCAATGGATGGAATTCGGCATTAGGTGACTCAAGTGTAGCTAGTGGAGGCACTCTAGTTGATCCTGCAGCAAGAGCCGAAGTGCAAGCGCAATGATAGTGCAGGACAGGAGGCATCGGGTCCCAGACAGATCCAGTAAGAGGTAAAGCTAGCCGGAAACCGAGACTCTCACAGTAGAGGCTCCGAGTGGGATGAGAGGCGTTGGGTGGTGGCGGTAACGACAGAGCAGACTGGCGCTTGAGATTTAGGGTGGGTCAACACGTGTGTTTGAGCCAACTTCCAAACACACACTGCAAATCTACAAGCATGGTCTCAGCTGAAGAAGACGCGTCCTCTCCCCAAGTCACTCTAGCTTTCTATCGTCGCTTGTACCCGTTTAAACCGATTTACAACTGGTTAAATCAAGACCATGCGCCTTCCCGCCTTATCACGAATAGGGAGTTTGCTCTTACGTTGCAGGGCGACGTTTACCTGCGGTACAATTCTTTCGCAAACGCAGAGGAGATGAAACGAGAGATATGTCGGTATAACCCTACTCGTTTTGAGATTGGCGCGATTTATAGTGCACGGGTGCGTCCTTTCAATGCCCCCAATCAATGGGATGTGTTCGTTTGACCTTGCTTTGTTCCAAGCCGCGCGACAAAAAGTCGTTGCGGCCCGGTGCCTTTATTCCTACAGCCCGTGAACTTGTCTTTGACCTGGATATGACCGACTACGACTCGATTCGGACATGTTGTACTGGTAAGGGGATCTGCCGTCGTTGCTGGAAGTTCATCGCCGCAGCAGTGGAGGTGCTAGACTGTACTTTACGAGGTGAGTAGGAAACCTTGTTTGTCCTCAAAAGCCTAACGAATCTAGCGCAAACCAGATGACTTTGGTTATAAGCATCTACTATGGGTTTACTCCGGTCGTCGAGGTATCCATCTTTGGATCTCAGATAAAGAGGCGATGGACTTGACAGACGACCAGAGGCGCGCTATCGTCCAATACATCGAGGTTGTAAAGGTGTGTTACTATACTTATGTCCTGTGAGGCTGGTTCGACGAGATCTAGGGAGGGAAAGAACAAATAAAGAAGGTCAACGTTCGGCTCCCCGCATCTGGATTGTTTGGCCCCGGCCCACTGCACCCTGCACTGGATAGAGCCCTCAAAATATTAAGTGCACGGTTCGGAGAGCTGATTCTCGACGAACAAGATGTATTTTTGAAAACCGAAGGGTGGAAGGAACTGCTAGAATTAATACCTAATCAAGGTCCGTTTGTTCCATTAAATAGGCATGCATCAACTAAGGTGGCCCTAAGATGTGGGGGGTCAACTTCGCTCATCTTGGGAAGACGAGGATGAGGAAATGAGGACGTCATCGCAAGCAAAGTGGGAGGCCCTGCGCAAGGCCATTTTGATGTTTGACAAGGGGACCAAGGAGCGAGTAAGGTTGTTGCTTTCTATCATGGTAAAGAAGACTTAATGAGTGCATAGGCTACACTCAAGGCGGCCGTTGAAGATGTCATATTGCAGTATACGTATCCTCGGATTGATACAGAGGTTTCCAAACATCGAAACCACTTGCTCAAGGCACCATTTTGCGTTCACCCTGGGACAGGTAGGCATTTTTGTTACAACAAATTTACGATTGTTCGACGTGCAAGCTTGCTTTTAGGACGAGTATGCGTACCCGTGGACCCAGCGCGCGTAAATGACTTTGATCCTGAAACCGTTCCATCAGTTGGGCAACTGTTACGGGAACTCAACGACGCCCCAGGCGCGGAGTCAGGTTCCGAACATCACTCTGGTATGTTTCTCTAGTTCACGTCCCTGGTGTACGTTCGTTTAGCATTACATACAGACTGGGAACATACATCTTTGAAGCCGTATGTCGACATGTTGGAAAAACACGCTGCAGCTATTATGAACGATTCGAGAGAAAGAAAAAGAGGTCAGTTTTTAGATGAAGGGTTCCGTAATTGTCAACTCAATACCCTTCAGGCTTAGCTGCGAAATCGCTGGATTTCTAGGATACCGACTTAGGGATTATCTGCTGTCTGCTACCCTACTAACTGTCGCTTGTATTGTGCATGTGCGTATTAATTAATCAAGCATATTTTAACGATAACAAGCATAGAGCATACAATCAGTCGTTCGGTGTGCAGTTAGGCTTCAGCAGTAGCTTCTTCCGGGCCGGTGTATTTCTCGAGCAGAGTCTGCAGGAGTGCGATGAACAGCTGGGTGCACAATAGCTCGAATAGTTCACGTACCTTCAGGCCATTGGGGTCAGCACCTTTGAGTTGCGCTTTCTTCTTTCCAGATTTGAACACCACGATAGTCGGCGTCTGGTAGCAGAACGCTTAGATATGGGTCTTGAGGGCCTACTAGGTTACTCACTGTGCGAATCTTCGCATCATCCGCGATTTTCTGGGCATCACGCAATATATCAGGCATTGAACGGGTGAGAGATGTGCGGACTCTTACCGGATGATCGTCGACATTGACCTTGTAGAATTCAGCATGAGGGAAGCTTTTCGGTTGTTTCTCGAACACGGGAGCGATTTGCCGGCACGGTGCGCAACTAGAAAGGCCATCAGAAAGCCATAAGGTCAAACAGAAACCGTAACGCACTTGTGAGCCCAAAAGTCAATTACGATGTATTTGCCACTCATAATCTAGTATTTTTACGAGTGACACCCTCAAGCCTGAACCTAAAGACGGCGGCAGCTATGACACTCACAATCCGTCGAAAATCGGCATGGTCCTTGATAACCGCTACTGTGCGTTCCACCGTCGACTGAAGCGCATTAGTGTCTATCTTGCTATGGTTAGCACCCATGGAGAGAACAAGGAGCGTGGGATTATTGAGCGGTAGCCGTTGGAATAGCTACAGGACGAAAAGAGTGTTGAGAATAAAACCCGTAAACGAAAATAGAGCGGAGTTCTGGGAGAGTCTAGGAGGCGAATCGAAGTTCGAAGGAATCAGTCCAAAGCTAGGGTGTGTTTTAAACTAACGTGTTGCCCGATCAAAGCGCTCGACGTCACAGTCGTATATGAGATGGGAGCTACAGCATTTGCCAACTGCGTGAGAGTGGCGCTGAGATGAGTTGACCGGAGCTAGTGCGCGGAGCGTGAGTTAAGCATGTATTGCTGGATCCAGTTCCATACCAAACAACCGGACTAAGCGAGGCTTCCCGCGAGATGTCCCTGATCTACTGAGTCCTATTAGCAAACGCGGTAGGACCTAGAATGTCCTTGACTTGAATCAATAGTTTTGGTTGTATGGGACTGAAGTCGCTTATCGATTCATGGCAGAGTAGTAGTCGTGTGTCGGTGTTGAATAGAGATTTTGAATACCCTCTATCTCGCATTGACATTTGTCTCTCCAGGAGCTCTATTGAGGAGCTAGGAAGCCAGCGGTCAAGACTCATTCAGGTTGATGGTCGTGCTATCCAACCATGCTGAATAACCCAGCATATCGTAGGTGAGACCGAAAATGCTCCAGAGATATGAAGACCTACACTCGATTTATTCGGGCAACTACAGATGGAGCGACGATAGTGTGAAGCTTGCTTGAAGTCCAATGGAGTTGAAGGCTGCCTGAGGCCTGGCCGCGACAAATTCTAAGGAGCCCGCTGGGAGTACCATTAGGCGTATAGCTGGATCCAATGGAGGACCTTGCTAGCGCGCCGAAATGTTTCCATTATCGATTGAACCTCGAAGCAAAGAGCCTGAGGTTGCCAGGAGAATAGACCCGTTAGGTTCAAGTAAAAATAAGAACTGAATATATGGCATGGTTATTGCTTTAGTATCGGTCGGTGTAGATGGTGGGTTTCAAACAAGGAGGAGTGCAAATATCGTAAGCGCTGGCACAGCCTTGATGAATCAGCAGCTCGCCACTTCCCGCTGCTCCCGGCCCCCACCGTCCTTCGGCATCACCCTCCCAAGACTTACCTCCACCGAGTTATTTTGCACAACATGCCTCGTGCTGAAGTCGGAACGCCGTAAGTATTTGTCTGTCGCTTGTATTGTATAGTTTACCAATTGCCGAGCAACAGAAAATATCTGGCGAATGCCATGAAGTCCAAGGGTACGTCTTGCCGCAAGCGAGATAGATAGGGTTCATTAAATCCTGTTCGTAGGACTTCAGAAACTCCGTTGGTACTGCCAGGTCTGCCAGAAGCAATGCCGCGACGAGAACGGGTTCAAGTGCCACGCTGCGTCGGAATCACATCTCCGGCAGATGCTTGTAGTCGGGGAGAACGCTGGTCGCCACATTTCTGATTTCTCATCCCAATTCCAATCAGAATTCGTCACTTTGCTGTCTCGCAGGTATGTGCCTACTCTGATCAAGCCGACTTGGGCGCTGACGTCTGGGTAGATTTGGTACAAAGCGAGTCAGGGCCAACCAGGTCTACCAGGAGTTCATCCAAGACAAACATCACCTTCACATGAACTCGACACGATGGGTTACACTAACTGAATTTGTCAAGCATTTGGGCCGCTGCGGTATTGCACATGTGGATGAGACGGAAAAGGGATGGTTCATTGCTTGGATCGATAGCAGCCCAAAGGCTTTGGCCAAGGCCGTAAGTGAGGTAGCCCTAGTACAGAGAATACCCCTAACTCTTTCGTTTAGGACGCTGCACGTAAAAAGGAGCGTGCAACCACTTCGGACGAACAACGCGAACGAAACTTGATTGCCGAGCAAATCGAACGCGCGCGAGAGGCTGGCGGAAACGATGACGAAGACAGCGCGGAAACTGTTGCTCAAGGCCTTCAGAGAGATGAGGGCGAGAAGCTCGTTCTCTCCTTTGGTGTAAAGAAGAGCGAATCTCCTCCCACCGAGGCGGCAGGATCTACCTCTGGTGACCCAGAAACGCGGCCTGAAGAACCAGAGGCGACATCTTCCAAGACCACCTCCGCTACCACTGCCACTGCCCCCACAGTCAAACCTGTCAACGTCTTCAAACCTGGGAATGCATTCAAGGCTGGCGGCAACCCTCTGAAGGCTGGCAACCCTCTGAAGGCTGGCAACGCGCTGAAATCTGGCAACGTATTGAAGGCGGGAGCAAAATCTACTGCTTCATCGTTGTCCGACGGTTCCAAAAAGCGCCCGATGTCTGCTGCAGAGGCTCTCATATTCGAGGAGCAGGAGCGAAAGCGAAGGCGTATGGAAAGGTCGAACGCTGCCTAAACCCATGTGGCCGTCTGTTGGTTTCTCGTGTGGTCTGTGTTGAGCTATTACTTTATACGGAGCTTATGTTGTTTTGCTAGCTTGTCCGCCCCTTCTGTATATCAGTCGTTTTTGTGGATTGAATCCACAGCGTGATCCTACCTAGTCGCCACCCCAGCTCAGGCAATAAATTCTGTACCTGGAGAATGGTTTTATCAATAGCTGACATAAAGCGCCTTTGCCTTGATGATGCGGCTGACAGGCAAGCTCCTCGCTCAAACTCGCCCTTGACGCTTGTCTAACCTTGACCCGAGGCCAAGTCGCACCCCTAAATAATATGCCACAAAAACTTAAAGTCTCAGTTGTGCAAACTTGTACTGCCGCCTACTCCCTTCCGGACACGCTCGATAAACTCGACCGCCTTGTTCGCCTTGCCAAGGAGCGCGACGGCTCTCAGTTTTGCGTTTTTCCCGAGGCATTGTGAGCTACAATACATACTATATCCAATTTACATCACCATCTCCCTTGAAAACGAACCAACTCACCTGCTCCCACAGCGTCGGCGGCTATCCACGCTTCTCATCGTTCGGCGCCGTCCTTGGCTCGCGTACACCGGCTGGTCGGGACGAGTTTCTGCGATATCACTCTGCAGCCATCACACTTTCCGCCGGATCACATGCCCGAGCCCGTATCGAGTCTGTCGCTCGCACGTATGGAGTGTTCCTCGTGGTGGGCGTGATCGAAAAGGACGATTATGCGGAAAGCGCTGGTACGCTGTACTGTACGGCTGTTTTCGTTGACCCTGAGCGAGGGATGGTGGGGAAACACCGCAAGCTTATGCCGACTGCGACAGAAAGGGTTGTCTGGGGAATGGGCGATGGGAGTACAATTCCTGTTTTGGAGTGCGCATTTGCTGCGAGTGAAGGGTCGAGTGAAACCCACGACAAAGATCGTTCTCACGTAAAGGCGATGGTTGCGGCGACTATATGCTGGTGCGTTTGTCGCATTTATTTTATTACCCGTTTTACGAATGCAATAATCTGTACAGGGAGAATTACATGCCGCTTCGTCAGTCTCATTACGATTTCATGCTGGACCGTTCCACTTATGTCTGGTTAGTCCGGACCTATTATTACAGCAAAGGTGTCCAGCTTTATTGCGCTCCAACAGTCGATTCGCGCCCTGTTTGGCAAAATACAATGGCACACATCGCACTCGAAGGCCGCTGCTTCGTCCTCTCAGCCTGTCAGTATGCGCAACAGAAAGATTTCCCAGAGGGCCATGCGATACCGGAGGGCACTGAGCCCGATCCAGAGGCGGCAAGTCACTCGCTCTGTGCTCTCAGTTCAGCCCCGTTGATCAGCCCTGAATCGGGTTAGGTGATGATTGGCGGAGGGAGTGTCATCGTCGGCCCACTCGGGGAGGTCTTGGCTGGGCCGTTGAGGAGCGGAGAGGATGTATTGACTGTCGAGATCGACTTGGACGATTGTGTGAGAGGCAAACTGGACCTCGATGTCGTGGGCCATTATGCAAGAAATGATAGTAAGTGTTAATGTCGAGAATCGCACGTTCAACTGAAGCTTATGTGGTACTTCTCAGTATTCAAACTCACAGTACAGGAATAGTCCATCCAGATTAGCCTGTAGCGCAGCATACAGAATGAAATGACTGCGAAATTAAGCCCTTCCCGCCTGTCGCCGGCTCTTGCCTGGTCTCTTAGACCCCCCTCGTCCGCCTCCACGCCCGCCGCCTCGACCTCCGCGACTGCCTCCTCGACCACCGCGGCGCCCCTTGGATGCCTCTCGACCCACTCCATTCCTAAAGTCGAAACTTTCGGAGCTTTCTTTGGTATTTTGCTTGCCCCGTCGACCTTTTGTTCCGGCACCACCGAACCCAAACTTGGCATCTCGTTTCGAGCGACTCATATTACTCCGCTTGGCAGGCCGATCGGATATTGCGTTCTCAATATCAACGTCGAAAGCTTCACTGTCTTGACCAGCATCAAGAGCTCCCCCGCGTTCTGAATGTAAGATGAGAACAATTACACGAAGCATGGAGAAAGTAGGCGCACTTCGTTTGAGGCCTTTCACTCGCTCATTCATTTCCTTCTTGCTCTTCTCCCGCTCCTTCAGCTTCTCCACCTGAACCTGCTTCCCGACCTTTTTGAGCTCGCGCTGCTTTTTTGCTGCCTCGCTCTTTTGGATCCCGGCTCGCTCGTCGAGGAGACGTTGGCGTATGCGCTCCATGTGTGAATCGCTTTTGACCATTTCGGCGAAATAGTCTGAAGGGCGGGAAAATGGGAGTTTAGCGGCAGAGAATTTGGCGCGAGCGGTGTTGGCTGTGGATAATGCCTGCTTGTAGCTAGTGTAATGAAATATGAGTGCCTGTGTTGTCGATGTATAGTTGAATACTTGCAATGCGAGTTCCCGGTTCAGGTCGTCGTCTGCATTGGGAATTTCGAGAGGTTCCGAGGTCGTAAATGCCAAGGTTTCAGTCCAGGGCATGTCCTTGCCCAACTCGATTGTTTCTCGTATCCTCTTCAAGGCGAGCTATTTGGCCCAGGGGGGTCAGGGTACTAGCAACGAACGCCGGGTGGGACGATACTCACCTCGTTGTTGATCACCACTTTTTGTTTAGGTACCACATCCTCATCCACGTCTGAGACCTCATCCAGTGGGACAGCATCATCGTCTCCCTCTTGCCCTTCTCCATCCTCCTCGTCCTCATCCTCCGAGCTCTCGTTCCCGCCAACCACAGCATTCACACCACTGCTTTCGGGGGCCTCCATCTCCTCGTCCTCGTCGACCCACCCATTCTCAGACTCGCCTTCATCGCTTCCAACTATAGCCTCTTCTCCCTCGGAAGCGCTCTCGCCCTCGCTCTCGTCGTCATCTTCATCCCGGTCGCTCCCACTCCCCGCCTCGTCCAGCCCCAACTCACTCAACTGGTACTCGGCGACGTCGTCTAGCCCATCTTCGCCCAATAGACGCATCAGGTTCTTCATGCCCTCCTCGTCGACTCCGCCGTCGTCATCTTCTGGATCCTCGCCAGACGACGAGTCGGCCTCGGCACTGGTGGGCTGCACAGACTCGACGACTACCGGTGGGCTTGGCGCTTTCTGTGGAGCTGGCTTTGGCGCGGCCGGCTTGGATGATAGCTTTGTGTTCTTGAACCCAGTCCGGGCCATGCCAGTCCAAGATCAGAGTTCGGGGATGGTAAACTTCAATTCCAAAATTCGAGCGTGGACCCTGACGAGATTGGCTATGTCATCTCGGCGCTAATCTAATCTTATCGTGCGGCTACTCCAATATTGCTCGACTGCAGGTTCAACACTTGACCCCCTCGGTAAACTCTTACCCGACAGCGACTTTCAACCTCATGGCATCGCTCAATATACGGAAAATTTGACGGCCGTCCACGAGGCGCCTTGCAAATACTTACGCATCAGAAGGCGACGTTCTCTGGAGAACCGTGATCGATGCCAAACTTCTAGATTTCGCAAATTACTACTGGTCCCCGTTGGGGCATTTCATTAAGATTATGCCATCTCCTGCACTGGTACTGTAACGAGTCTACATGGAACATCCATCCCAGCACTAATCTCATTTTCATCACCAAAGTCCAAGGCACAGAAGCAAAAGACAATCCGTTCGCGTAGCTCCTGGCCCTGCACGGTCCTCATGTTTTCCGATTAGAACTCGCCCGGCTGGGCAGATGACCTTCGTGGACGACCAGAAGCGCTGAATCGCTTAGGTGACCCCATACCCCATGTGGTTCCGACGTCACTGACGCCAATATTCAATTCACTCTTTTCTGTGGAGAACCACGGGTCCCCGCACGACATCTTCTTTCTGAAATCGACCAAACGCCGAGCCTCATTAGCAAACCACTATAAATTACTTCCGATGCAGTTGTGGTCTCTCATCGACCCCCCAGACCTCCCTCCTTCGCCTGGAGTCCTCGAATTGGTGGTCTTTGTCATGAAAACCGTGCTGCTCACCACACTCTCCCTTGTGGGGACTGCCCTCGGCTCTGCCTCGTCGCTCACCGAACATGAGCTCGGCTCGCTCGTGTCTCGCCAGAACACCGACCCCGACAGCTGCAAGGGCTATACCGCGAAGAACGTCAAGACCAACAGCAATGGCCTCACCGCTGACCTGACCCTCGCGGGGACCTGTGGAATCTACGGCAGCGACATCCAGCAGCTCAGGCTCCAGGTTACGTACGAAGATCGTACGTGACTCTCGTCCTCGTTTCAGCCAATCTCTCACCTTGTTCGGCAGAGTCCCGGATCCATGTCAAGATTGGCGACTCGGCGGGCAAGCGATACGAAGTGCCCGAGGAAGTGTTCCCTCGCCCGACGTCCAAGGTGACGGCGTCCTCCGCGGACATTGTCTTCAAGTACGTTGCGAGCCCGTTCTCGTTCAGTATTAGCCGGAAGAAGACCGGCGAAGTGCTGTTTGATACCAAGGGTAGCGCGCTTGTGTTCGAAGAACAATATCTCCGGTGAGTCTCACGTCCCCGAGGTGCCCGACATTATCGAGAACCATCGGGCCGCTGTTTCTTGCCCCAAATGGACTCTGACGCACGTAATTCAGCCTCAAGACCACCGTCCCTAACAATGCAAATATCTACGGCCTCGGAGAGCATACCAACACCTTCCGTCTTGACCCTTCCAACACCACCAGGACCATTTGGAACCGTGACGCTTATGGAGTTGCTCCCGGAACGAACCTGGTGTGTTAATCCCTGTTGACCGTTTACGTATTTTTTTTACCCAAGTTCTTCTTTAGTATGGAGCGCACCCAGTCTACTTTGAGCATCGCGCCACCGGCACCCATGCTGTCCTGCTGCTCAACAGCAACGGAATGGACATCAAGCTGCGCCCCGGTAGCTTGGAGTACAACACCATTGGAGGAATCCTCGACTTTTACTTTATTGGCGGAAACGCCGGAAACACTGGTCCGGCTGACATTGCTCGCGGATACGCCAAGCTCGTGAGCGCTGTTTGTTCTCTTTTCTACAATTTTCGCTGAATACTTTTGTAGGCTGGTGTTCCCGCGTCTGTTCCTTACTGGAGTCTCGGGTTCCACCAGTGCCGTTACGGCTACCATGACTTTGTAGATGTCGCTAATGTCATCACCAACTACTCTGCTGCTGGTATTCCGTTGGAAACGATGTGGACCGACATCGGTGAGTAAGCCGTGTAAAATATTGGCTTTCGGCGACTGACTTCCCGAGACTTGATTCAGACTACATGTACGCTCGCCAGGTTTTCACCAACGATCCCCAGTACTTCCCAACCTCCAAGCTCCAGGAGATTGTCAAGTATTTGCACAACCATGATCAGCAGTACAGTACGTTAAATCCCTTGGCTTTCACGAGTTTCTATTAACGATTCTTCTAGTCGTCATGGTTGATCCAGCGGTAGCGTACCAGCCCAACAAGGGGTACAAGGCGTTTGACCGTGGCGTCGCGGACGATATCTTCCTGAAGGAGAACAACGGGTCGTTACACAAGGGGGTTGTCTGGCCTGGAGTCACGGTGTACCCAGATTGGTTCCACCCCAAGGTCTCTTCGTACTGGAACAACGAGTTCAAGGAGTTCTTCAACCCCTCGACTGGTAT
>WSLN01000049.1:0-15649 GCA_019677355.1 Ceratobasidium sp. 370
GCGAGTCTAGAAGGGAGCACAGCGAGAGGTGGGTGACATGTGAGATACGATGGTAGTGTGGAGCGGGTTGGCCGGAATGTTGGTTCGAAGCCAACTTTTAGCGTGAACGGACAATTGGATCTTAACAAGACGTGGCAGGTGGGATGATATCACTCACTGCAGGGCGCCATCAGCTGGAGTTTACATGGTGTAAGGCCGAGGTTGGTTGCCGGGTGGTCGTGTGTGCACCGGCTTGTGTCGCTATCGATGTGTCAGACAAGGGCCGCACCCGTGACGCGCAGCCTTGGAAGGGGCGGATTTTGATATGAACCCGGGATCGTCGTGCGTCGATGATCGTGATATGCAGCCGGGAGACTCGGTTGGCAGTTGAGTAGCACATCTGGATGAAAGAAACAGATAGCGTTTAACACCTTGTTTGGCGGATGTCCGGTGGGAGGCGTGGCCAGGTTCGTATTTGGCGAGCGGCTAGGAACCGGGGTTGGGCACGTTGTTGGTAGTCTCGAGCGTGCTGTGGCGCTAGGTTCCGATGTAGTCGGAGGGGGCGGGAGTCGGGCGGGCGTGAGTGCATGCAAGGGGGCTGGAGCAAGGTCTGAACGCGGGGCGAGCCGAGATGGGGGTGGATGGTGATCGAATAGAGTATGACGCAGCACGTGTGCAACGGCGAGAAGAGCGGCAGGGACGTCGGTCGGTGGTCGGGTGCCGCGAACTACAGCGAGAAGCTCAGAACGCGGGGCAGGATGTATGCGCGCAGGCTGAGTGAATGGATCAAGCGTGGACACGGGAACACCCCGAGATGTGGGAATACACATGCGCACACACGGCCCTGTCGGACCCTACCTGGGAGCCATCCGCCTTAAGTCGCCCCGCGTTCGTCACTCGCCGTCGCATCCCCCGTCCTCACTGCCCCCCATGGTGAGCTCGCTGCTAGCCAGGTCTTCGCCCGCTAACGCCCCGCAGACCCCCGCTGCGTCCCCCGCCCCGCTCAGCCCCAGTCCCAGCCCCAGCACCGCCCCGGCTCATGGCCTCGTCTATCCGTCTCCCGCATTTCTCACCAGTCTCCCTGTCATTGGTTCCGACCGTCCTGCCCCCCACGCTCCCGTCCGTGCATTGACGGCAGCTCAGTATGCCGAGCTCGCGCACGCACACAGTCTGGCTGACCCCGACGACAGCGTGCTCTTTCCGTTTCTCCATGGCGTCGAGGGCGACAACCTCCCCCAGAACATGTTCTTCGCGAGTGCGAGCGGCGCCTCTCGCACCCGTGGCAGCCAGCACCTCGGTCCCCCTGACATTCCTCGCTATCGCGGCCTCGTAACTGTCCTGTGCGACGAGTATGACGACACTGACGACGAGGACGGCTCTCCCCGTCTCAGCGACTCGTCTGTCTCGGACGACGACGAGGACGCTTGGTCTGACCAGTCCGATTCGGATTCATCTTCGGCGGAGCCCCACGAGGACGAACGCGACCGCGATGACACAATGCGTCTCGCCGAGATCAACATTGCAGATCCCAACGCCAGTGCCCCGGCCTCGTACCGCGAGTCGTTTGCTCCTATCCCCGATGCTGTTCCGGCCAAGGTCGACGAGGTCTCCAGCGACGTTATCGCTGTCCGTACCTCGCGTGTCGACTCGCTCTCCTCGGAGCTCCCGTCCTCTCCCTCGAGTGTGTCCCCAAGCTCAACCATGGACGGCACCAGCACCGCCCCCACCAGCGTCGTCGTGCCCAGCCAGAAGAGCAGCAAACACAAGAAGCGCCGGTCGCGTGCTCGCCTCCAGGCTGGTACCCGTCGCTGTCTGCTCCAGAGCGCAATGTCCCCGCACGAGATCGTCACCGACGGCGACGAGCCCGCAGAGTTTGTCAAGGCACGCGTCCCTGACGGCATCAGCCTGTGAGTTTCATCCCGGTGCTTGATATGAGTGTGCTCATTCGTGCCCTAGACGTAATTTCGGCATCCAGACCGCCACCTATGCCACCATCTCTGACATTGTTGTCTACTCTCCACGAGGGGCTACACGTGCCGCGACGGAGCTCGCCAGACGGATCAAGCTCGCCGTTGAGCGCAAAGCCGAGGAACGCTGGATCCGCATGCGCGCTGCGAACAAGGTCGTGAATGAGGAAGAGGGTCCTGGCGTTGATGGCGAGATCGGCTATGGCACTGGTTTGCTAGCCTACAACGTGTTCATTGTGTCCGGTAAGGTTCTCACGAGCTCATTCCGATCTAGGACTAAGCTCCATCACCTCTAGACCCGTTTGAGGTCTTTGAGCGAGATCATCCCCATCTCGTCGCCGTGAACCTCAAGGGGCGCGATGTCAATCGAATCGACTTTTTCGCTAGGGAAAAGGAGGAGATGCGCGAGCTCACCAAGGCGAGCGAAATCGCAGATGGTGTTTGGGTACGTGGGTCATTTTCTACCCGGCGTCCGCCCAACTTATTTTTCCGAACAGCTAGGCAACACTCAGGACGTTCCAATGCCCCCGATGTACGCACATGACCCGAATGCCTGGCCTGTCCCGTACCCAGACCCATTCGATTCGAACGGAAACCCTGACGGCTATGACATTTGTATCGAGTGCCACGAGCAAGCAGGTTTCTGCACCACGGCTCAGCTCCATCAGGCTGAACAGCATCTCATGAACCTTGATGCTTGCTGGGAGGAGCGCGTCCGGGGAATCAGCGGCACTGGCAATCCTCAAGGGAGCACATTTGGCGTGTTTGGCGCCTCGCCTTCGTCGACGCCTGTTCCGCCTCGACCGGCGCCCAACCCGTCCTCGGTCATTCACATGTCCTTCCCCGCCTCCCCACCAAGTACCCAAGGAACGCTTGCTCAGCTCTTGCCGTTTATTGCATTCTTGCAGCGATGCGTCCGCGCAACACCGCGCCCAGCCAAGATTCTTATCCACTCTGGCGACGGTTACACCGAGTCGAGCGTTCTCGCGCTGTGCTATCTGATGCTCGAGCGCCGGATCAGCCTTCCCGAGGCGTACCTCGAGTTGCAGTGCACGCGAAACCGGAGTTTCTTTGTGTATCCAAGTGACGTCGGCGTTCTCCGCCGTGTCGAGGCCAGGCTTGGTGTCGAGGGCCGTGGCGAGCGTGAGGAAGGCAGCGCGGCCGGCAGGTGGCGATGGGGAAGCGTGGGTGCGAGCTGGAGGAGTGGGAGCGTGAGTGTGGCGAACCCAGCCTCGCTGTTTGGTGGTGATGGTTCTCGAGGGTCGACTCCTGCTCCGAACAGCCGCGGATCGAGCCCAGTTCCGAGTCGTGGGCAAACTCCAGCCAACGGCTCTCAGCGCAGGACGCGCGCACGTGCGTCGACAAGCCCACTGCTACCGGCGATCGTCGACCACCAGACATGGTTCAACGATGCGCGGTTCGATGGCTCGTTCCCCTCACGAGTCTTGCCGTTCCTCTACTTGGGCAACCTTGCACACGCGGGCAACGTGCACATGCTTCATGCGCTCGGGATCACACACGTCGTCTCAGTGGGCGAGTGCGCACTCGTTCCTGGCCAACAAGGCGGCCTGTGGACCGAGGAGCGCGAGGGCCGAATCTCGGTGCTCGACATCAAGGGTGTGTGCGACGATGGCATCGACAGCTTGCGAACAGAGATCGGCCCCGTCGTCGAGTGGATCGACCGCGCGCGGGAGGCTGGAGGGAGCGTGTTGGTGCACTGTCGTGTGGGTGTGAGCCGTAGCGCAACGATCACGATTGCGTATGTGATGAAGCATCTGGGTGTGGGTCTGGTCGATGCATATTTGATGGTGCGGTCCAGGCGCCTCAGGTGGGTCTAATATCAGTCGTCCTTATTCGTGAGATGCCGTACTGATAAGATCTTGATTTTCTCATAGTGTGCTGATCCAGCCCAACATGAGGTTGCTGTACAACTTGTGTGGGTGGGAGGTTCAACTTGCGAAGGAGCGCGCTGCGGGCGGCGAGGTCCCGCATGGCAAGGGTCGCCAGTTGACTTGGCCGTTTTTGGCGCGCGAGGTCGCGTCGTTGAATGAGCGCTATTTGTCGTGAGTTCCCCAGGCTCCGCTCCTTTGGTGTGGTCCCCCGACCCTGGCTGTTCGATTTTTGTGCTTCGGTGGTTGTGTGCTCTGGGCGGCTTGGGAGATATATAGGTTTGAGCTGTGTACGAGTAGTTTGTGGAGTCTGGTTTGTCGCTGTCGCCAGTCGTGTTGCTGTATACCTATATGCTTGCAACGTATGTGTTTTTAGTATTTCTCTTTTCTATCTTTCGTAACTTTGCCTGGTTTCCTCCCTGCCCCATCCCATCCCTATTCTCACTGGTTCTCTTTCTATGCCCTTTATCCCCCCGCTCCATCCCGCCTCGCCCTCGCAAAATGTCCGGTGTTGTTTCATCTGTTTCTGCGTCAATTATTCTTCTTTCGGTATGACCATCCGCCTGGGTTTTCGTATGATGTATGCGTGCCGTGACTCGTGTAATTGCTTGTAGTAGCAAATCTAAAAAGGTCATACAAAGTGAATTGGACTCCGTGGGATCTGGGTGAGAACTTGGTGCCTGGGACGATTGTTCTGAACACATGCTCAGCGTGGGATTGTATATGGATTATTAGAAGATCTGGAGACTAGTGTGTGCCATTACAATGCGTTCCTGTTTCTCAGGATGAACAGTGATTTCATGACAAGTCCATTCCAACCTCTACGCGGGTCTACCCGATCGAGTGCATCAACGCTGCCGACTACGTCCCATTCGCCGTCTGGAGCAGTTGGGTACTCTCTGACGAGGTATGTGTAGGACTGGAACGAGGCAGGGGATGGGTCCTTTGAATACGCCCATTGCCTATCGTCTTGTCTATGGGTCCAAAACGGCGGAGAGTGTTCTTGTGTAAAGAGTGAGGCGCCGGTTTGAGCCGCGAGATTGTCGATGTGGACGGATACTATCGCGTTCGAGCTTGGGGTGGGCCCGTGCTGTGTGTTGAGGAGCGCGAGGGCGGCTCCGCCTGGGTAGTTTGCGCGGGAGATGGTAGTTAAGATTACGGTGATGAGGATGTTGCATGCGATTAGCCCGGTGAGCGCGAGGCGACCTAGGATGCGGAGGCGCCTATGAGAGAGCGTTATTCTAGCAGGGAGGCGGGTATTTATGTAAGTACGAAGGTCTGGTTGTATGCAGGAGGGAGACCTACAGACGCTTCGCTCCGACCGCTGCAGCAACATTAGCCACGGGCACGACATACACTACGAACCGCCATTCTTTGTGTCCCAGTCCCGAGATCAGCAGTACAAACGCAACCGATGGCGCAAGCAACTTGCGCACGGCTCTGGCAGTCGCTGCATCCAATCTCCGCCCTGCCGTGTCTGATTTGGGCTTTAGTGGGAGGGGCAGACACGCAAAAATCGCGAGGGGGAGCGAAGCAAGGAGAAGCTTTGGGAGGTGGTGTGTGAGGTATGCGTAGTATGGCGACGTCTGGATGGAGCGAATGGAGTTTGTGTCAGTGATGTTACGAAAAGGAGGAGAGGAAGCAAAAAGGGGGTGTTGGAGACCGAGGAACGGGTGAGAGGAAAGTGTGACGCGTGGCGTGGCCGATCACGAAATTAGGAACGTAAGCATTCAGCTAGAAATGGGATATTGAGTGGGATAGGTGCATCGTGTGGTTCGGGTGTGAAACAATGTGTTGACGGGAGTGAGCGCCCGGACGATGTGATAACGACTATGGCACTCGGGAGCAGTGTGAAGAGTGGGGGTGTGTGGGGGAGCTTCAACAATGAGCACGCGCGAGCCAACCACCGTTCTCAATCAGTGAAGGTGCTGGCTTCTCTCGTTCTTGGACCGCCGGTGGACACGGAACCAGGTAAGCAACCAAACTCGATACAGAAGCACGGAAGAAACGAATGAATAGAGTGCACTGGGGAGTTTGAAGTCCAAGTCAGCTGAGCTGACAGAAATGGACGAAGCAACGAGATCGAGGGGTTGGATGATGCACTATGCTCAGCCATGACCGCATGGGCGAGACCGGAGAATTAGAAGGCATTCGCCGTAGTGTTGAAATCGTGTAAAAGTGGAGCGAGCAGGGATGCAAAACGGAAGGAAAGTAGATGCAAGAAACAGGATAGAGACCGTAATGGGAGGATCGCGATCAGGTGCAAGGCAAGGGGCGGTAAACACCGAACGCGAGAACAATCTGCAGCGAGGGTGTTTCTCGTAGAACGCATGGTGAGGCGGTGGCGTACTAGGCGTTCTGGATCCTAGAGCCGTAAATGAAATTACAAGGAACATGCGGGTGAAGGATAGGGGTGAGATGATGAAGGATGAAAGTTGCGCATTATTGCGATCCAAATCCGAGGCGAAAAGAAGAACATGAAGGATGATGGTGGCGGCTGAAGGAGAGTAAGGTTTGTTCAACCCACGGAGCGCCGCTGGGTCTCCATCGGATCCCAGGGGGGCGAAGGCCCACTTGTCATGTGAACAGAGAGGTGAACGAAGGAGACGGAATGAATGAGAACCATAAAACAAAGACGTTCAGACGCATCGGTGAAGCTCAGAGGAATGACCACCCAACGGCCGAGCCTAGAAATAAAGACGTTGTGCTTACCCCCCATTCAGAGCTTTTCCCTTCGTATACGTTGAACAAGATTCCCGACAGCTCGGGCCACAGCGGCGGGTTCCATCGACTCCAGAAATACGAGTCGACGAGGACAGTACTAGCTAGATCCCACGATATTAGCTTATTTCCGCTGGGCTGTAGGGGGCGTGCCCACCGATGCTGCCAATGGCGAAGCTCGCGCCGTGCGGAATAAGGAAGGAGAGCGGCACAGAGTGCTGGTAGAGAACTGCCGCGAAAGTGGGTAGAAGCAGCAGGGCGAGCTCCGAGCGAAAGATAACTGCGGCTGAACCAACTATGCACAGTATAGTGCGTTGGTGCTGCCGGATAGTAATGGACGAAGATCCCGGGAAGATGAGCAGAGACGTGGCCATGTTGACTACAATAAACGTAAGTTGGTGTCAATGTAAAGGCATACAACGTAGGCTTACCTGGGAGCAGTGCGAACATATTTGGGAGTGTACGACCGATCCAAAACGGGAGGTGGAATTGAGTGCATGTGAGCACCGCGAAGATGCCAGAGGTTGAAACGTCAAATCGTCGTTGGGCAGCACGGCGAACCAGAACGAGGCCAACAGCATTAAAGGTTGCAAGAACAAGCCGTACTACGAATACAGCCGTTGTCAGTCCGAGTTGGCAAGTAGGTGCCTTTGAGCTCACTAATGATTTGTACTCCCACTTTCGATTGTATGAGCCCCAGAGCCGTTGCGATACGCAAGGGAAGGTAAGAGGCCGCAGCAAGTACGATGCTGCCTATAAATGTGCGTGGAACGGCTCCGGGGAACACGAAATGGTCATACTAGATAGAATTTCCAGCTTTGGTCTGAATCGAAAACGGCAAGGGCTTACAAGGGGTAAAGCTGAGGGCGAGACTCCATACGCCAGCACATTGTGAGTCGCATGCAAATTAAAGCTTTCTTCCACTTTGGTGTAAGGTGCAAGCAGGACGTGTGCCCAAGCAGTAATAAAGAAAAGCGAGTCGAACGCTATTCCAACGCTGGTGCTTGCAGCGAAGACTTGTAAAAGCATGGTGTGGTGGCAGGCATGTGACTTTGGTCCTTATGTCATATCATGTGATGCGGGGTAATCATCACTCAGTTCCATCCTCCACATCTAACATGGACGCCGAAGTACAGATCCGCATGCCCCTCGACGTTCCTGCAGAGGATACATTGTTGTCGCAGCCTGTATTCCCTCTTATTCATTCAATCAAGCAAGACATCGAGGTAGGTCTAAAATAAGATGAGCTGTTCATTTGCTAACCAAAGTCCAGCAACAACTCGGTACGTGTTGGAGAGCACATCCCTATTTATCGTGCTAATACACTGCTAAAGACTCGTCTCTTTCTTGGGATCAACTTGTGAGTGCTGGTGCTTTACTGCTTTCTTGCACTGAGTGCGCCGTAGAACGCCTTGGACGTAAATTACTCCGTCTTTCGTCCCCTCCTATTCAAGTACGCAAAACTCCGCAACTATTCTATTAGTGAGCCACCAAGGTCGCAACCTAGCACCCACAAGCCAACTCACGTTCTCCCAGTTTACGCGTGTCTCGTGGTGCGGTCTCATTGTACGTCTTCCGACTAAACTGATTGTCACTCCCCTCCTGGCTCCGACATCGTGACCAGTCACAGCCACCTTGGCTATTTTTGAACACTAATGTTTTTCTCCTCTAGTTCTCGCCGCAGCCTCGTCCGACTTGGCATTCGCCCCTCTCAAGCGTGCTCGAGCCGATGCCTGCGAGATTCTTGCCATGAAGCTTCTTCGCCGGTTCACAGCCGTGTCCGACAACCCCGTTGACTTGTTTAGTGTTCTCACCGTTGGGTGGGATCCGTTGCAAGGTTGCCCAGATTCCTGTTTGGCAGATATCAAGGATGTAGTTGGGGAGGACCTGGATGGCAGGGAAAGGACTAGTGCACTAGAGGTAGGCCTCTACTTTGTTGAGCCTTCGCGCAACTTGTGTGTTTTACTTGTTGCCTTGATAGCTCGCCATTTCGTCTGGGGCAAAGCGGTTCATTGCTTCACCTCTTGTGCAAACTTGTATCAGCGATATTTACGCAGGGCGAGTCGTATTCAGCGCACCGGCCGCACGCGGCTCTCTCTTGGCGGACAATTATAAGCAACGTCATGTTCAAGTGTTCGACTTTCACCACGCGGGGTGGTTGGACCACTACAGGCAAGTGCTTGCCGTCCGTTACTGTGGCGGATGAGGCATGAACTAGGAACCCAGGCTGCGCGTACCTCGTTACCGGGCTCTCTTGGAATTTACCGACTTTGCAATCCTGCTCTTCCTTTTTGTCTTGTTTCTCAACAGTACGATCTTAGTTTTTACCGTTTGTGAACTCTGCTAACCATATAGGTTGACGATAGATAAGAATTTTGAACATATGGTTTGGTCTGAAATTATCTTCATCATATTCGCATTTGGGTTTTTGTTGGATGAGCTCACCGCAGCACAAGAACACGGATGGGCCAGTACGTTTCCTCTATTGCCCCCGTTTCATGCGCCAACACCATTGCTCCTAGTCTATATGCAAAACATGTGGAACGGATTCGACATTGCTTTCGGAACAATCTTCCTGGTCTTTTTAGGGTGCAGGTGCAGAGGACTCGTGCTACAAGACTTCTGGTGGAACGACTTAGCCGTATGTTGCATCTCTTTAGTGTGATATCTCGATTTCTAATGGTTGCGCCCGCAGTTTGACATACTCGCATGCGGCGCCTGTGTCCTTTTCCCTCGCCTTGCGTTCTTCGCAATCAAGAATAATATCATCATTCTCGCACTCCAGGTATATTCCATTTGGTTTGCTAGCCTCGCGGGCTGATATTCCGGCGTATAGGGAATGATTGCTGAATTCTTTGTTTTCATAATGCTCGCCGCTGTTTGGTACGCCCAATTATTTCATAGCCATTAAGAAACCCAGTTTAAGTCTTCGGAAACAGCTTCTCGGGTCTCTTGTTCACGCTTTGGACACTTTCACGGGGAGGTGGGCATTGGCACCTTGGTAATATCGCGTGGCTCATGACACAAATCTGGCGAGTGCACCCCCATTCGAACAACTGCTACCAGCTTTGAACTATGAGGATAGGTTCGGAAATACGTACTTGAGCTTCAGCATGGCCGAGAGTTTCCATCCTGTGTTCGGCCCAATCCTTATGGTACGCCAGCACAGTTCGACGTCAAATACGGTCGTGGGCTGACACATTTATAGACGATGTTTGCTGCGCTGTCAAATACACTCTTGGTGTGCTTTGTGGTGTGTCGATCAGGGGCAAAGCTAACCTTGGCTACCACAGGTTACAATCCTTATTTCAATCCTGTCCAACACCTTTGCGCGGATTAACGAGCATGCCACGGAGGAGTATTTGTATCAGTACTCTATTCAGACCATTGAGGGGTGAGCTTCTAGTCGTATCTTCAACATGTTAGCTAAACATTAGTATCCTAGGGTTAAGTCAGATGCGCTATTCTCGTACCAGCCGCCTTTCAACATTTTGGCGCTGCTGTTTCTATATCCCTTATCGGCGTGCTTGTCGCCGCGGCAGTTGCATACTGTCAATGTGTTGTTGATTCGAATCACGGTAAGCATTACTGCATTGCTATTTGGAACCCCACCAAATGACGTGCTACAAGTCCTTCCCTCAATTGCTCATAATCGGGATGTATGAGCGATTCTTTGCACCCGGCAGCAAGTACATCACCACGAGCAAGGGGACGTCCTCGTCCATATTTGATAGCCTCCCCCGCCACTTCAAGTTTGTTGAGACGTTTGTCGGCTCTTCGAAGGATGATGTCATGGGGGCTATTTTCGAAATCGATGTGCCTCCGAACGTTACAAGCATGTTTGAAACTGACGAACAGCCTGGAATGGAAGACTCGGCCGTATTGGGCAAGTCCAAGGAACCTGAGCGGAATGGCGACGAACGAGAAGGGCGCCCAAGACTCCAACCGTTGTCACCGGGGCTTTCGCCGAGGCGAGACCGGTCCCAGGCTAGCAGGACTGGCGCACTCGAGGCGCCACCTAGTAGCCCATTGGCCAAACTGTTCGGTTCGGTCCGTCAGCGTGCTATTTCAGCTCAAGGCGATGCTCTGGGCGACATCAAACGGATCAGTGAGGCCATGGAAAGTTTGAAAGAGGCTGCGCTACCGGGGGAGAAACTGAGGCAGGAGATCAAGGAACTATCGGAGCGCCAGGTGTGTGGAGTGATCTAACTGTTAACTGTGTAGTTGAGCAGCCATCTAGACGCGCATCGAGACGCTGTTGCTTACGTTGACGAGAGGGATGAGAGGAGAGGGATCCGGGTCGTCGCGGGCCTAGTGGGACGGGGTGCTGCAGCGCCGGTGGAGATCTAATGATACGGGCATTGTTTTAGCGAATCCGAAACAAGCGGAATAAACTGTTTGAGCTCCCGGATGATTGGTGATTAGTCAGCGATCACGAGGCTGATATGAAATGCGTTTCGTTACCCTGTGTGCCATCCCTTGTCTCCCATTCGGTTCACTCTCCCTCCCGACCACGAGCCTCGGCACGTCCTCTCCTTGTTGTCTCTATCCTCTTTCTTCGTCATCGGGTTGCGGGCGATATCCACGTTTTATTGCAACTGCACTGGTTAATTGCGTTCTGAATCTTCAAACGACCTCAATCCCACCTCCCGTTCATACCGGCTCAGTTGGCAACCGGCACTTTGCTCCAGTCTTGAGTCTCTATATTGGACCGCCAAGCTCTTGTTCAGGCCTTTAACAGTAGCGTAAAAGATGGGTGCTGCGTGCTGTAAATCAGAGGTGTGCACAACCTGTTTTATCTCCCATCGAAGGCTTGGCTTGCTAAGTTGTTTTAGCCCGTTGACTTCGAGGGAGAAGTCAATCTCTTCCATTTTGTTCTCCTTCGCAGCGTTGGCAAGGGCGCGTTCGGCAAGGTAGGTATCGCAGCCAGCGTCGTACTTTTTCGACCTGTCAGTTGTATTCAACCTTTGTGATGTGGCCGTCCCACTTCAGGTCCGAGTGGTACAGCATAAGCAAACACGAGACCTGTACGCGCTCAAGTATATCAACAAGGCAAAATGTGTAAAGATGAAAGCAGTCGCCAACATCATTCAAGAACGACGGCTTCTCGAAGAGGTATGCTATCCTCCCCACCCCCACAAACATGATGTTACCCCAACATGCCCACCCTAGATCGACCACCCATTCGTTGTGAACTTGCGCTATGCATTTCAAGACGACGAGAATTGCTTCTTTGTTCTCGATCTGATGCTTGGTGGGGACCTGCGATGTATGTTCCCAGCTACTAGCTTTTCGCATGTGTGAGTTTCCGCTAACGGGGTGCCTGTCTGTTAGTCCACTTAGAGCGACTGGGAAGTATGAGCGAAGACGCCGTGAGGTTCTACATAGCAGAGATTGCCTCGGCATTGACATTCCTGCATGAAAAACGCATTATCCATCGGTATGCCACTAGTTCCATGATGGCGGGTCATGGGTATTGACTCCCCCGCGCAGCGACCTGAAGCCGGATAACATCCTGCTGGACGAGAAAGGCCATGCACATATCACCGATTTGAATATCGCAGTTCACTATTCGGAACGCAGGATGCTGACAGGTGTCGCCGGCAGTATGGCCTACATGGGTAAGTACCCTTTGTCCTCTCCCGGTTGGTCCCGCCCTGAGACCCGTCCGACGTCAACAGCCCCGGAGGTGTTGACTAAGAAGGGCTACACTTATACAATTGACTGGTGGTCGCTTGGTGTATGTGCGTATGAGCTTATCTTCGGTAAACGACCGTTCCGAGGCAAGACCAATTCGGACCTCACCCACGCCATCACCCGGGAAACGCTCAAGTTCCCAGAGGACGCGAGCACCAAATGTAGTCGAGAGGGGATGTTCGTGTTGATGGGGGTAAGCTCGCTTGTGACAGGTGGAAGTCGGATCTAATGGTTGATCTAGTTGCTGGAGCGGGACACTACTCGACGATTAGGTTGTAAACCCAACGGCGAGGGGTTCGAGGAGCTGAAGAAGCAGGCATGGTTTAAGAGCTTTGATTGGGACAGGCTTGAGGACAAGGAGCTTGAGCCACCGTTTGTGCCAGATGTGTGTCCCGTATCTCTTACTGCGTGCGATCCGACCCTGACCATAAGCACTGCCAACAGAGTAAACGTGCCAACTTTGACGCCACCCACGAACTGGAGGAGTTGCTGCTAGAGGACAATCCGCTTAAAGCACGGCCGCGAAAGGCGAACCAAGACGTCACCCAGATGAGCGCCGAGATGCGCCAGATGGAAGAGCAGTGCGTTACCCAGCCTGTCAACCTTGCCAAACCAATCCGACCTCTAACGTCCTAACAACAGGTTCACGTCCTACGACTACCGCAAGATGAAGCGACGATCATACTATCCACACAACCAGCAACTCGTATCGACCGTTACTGCGAACAGCTCATCTAGGCCGTCGACGCCTGCGCCTGAGCGAACCGATAGCAGGATGACAAGTGTGGATGCGATTCCGCCATTGCCCGCAACGAAGATGGTGCCGATGGAGAAGGAAGACGTCGGAACTGCCGCATAACGTGAGTCTAACCCGTTTCCTTTAGCGGCTTGCTAGCCTACCTATCCCATTCTGCACTGCTGACATTCGGCCCCTGAACGATTGATAGGTCTGCATTCTTACTAAGGCACGCGGCCGATTGATTTGCCGCCTGGATCATCTGTTCTGTCCGTTTACCACGTTCCTCGGCCTGGCGGCGCTTTCTGGCCTCGTATCCTACACTCCGCATGTTAGTCTGTTCTCCCCTCGCCTTCCGGCGCCACTCCATAACATCCGCCGTCCCTTTCCTCTCTGGTCTTACTACAATGGTGCTTCGGTCCGATTCTGCTACCACTAGCCGCCTAATTCACATGCCTTTTCTCCGAATCTGAACTATGATCATGTGTTTACTACAACCAACAACACATGAACGCGTCTTTGATTTTTATCTGGAACTGTCTGTTGCACTTTTACTTGTTTTACTTGTTTTTTCTCCTTCAATGGCTTCCATTCCATTCATTCCTTTCGGCACACATAGTTGTTCTTTCCCATTCATTTCGCCCACGACTCTGTTGATATACTTGCTGTTTGATCGAACCATCCTGGCGGATGAACTGTAAGACCTGATAGTTTTTTTGGCTAGTAGCACGAATTTCATCTCTCTTTGGTATCCCACGCTCGGCAACTAAACATCATCGTCAAAATCCAGATACTCGACGTCCAGTAACTCCTCAGCGTGCCTCAAGGCGTTCAAATAGGATTGCTGAGAACCAAGTGGCGACCCTTGTGGCTCGAGCTTGGGTGAAGCGGCAGGCGAAATAACGCTAGACAAGCACGGAGAGGGAGAGGCCTCGAGCTTGACAACGTCTTCGTGATTTTCCTTGACACGTCCCAGAACGGCGACAAGCTTGTCATGCAGGTATTGGCCCAACGCCCGTGATCCGCCCAGTGCGTGAGGACCAGAGGCTCGAGTAGCAGAGACGACCTCGATTTCGGCTTTGAGTCCAGTATCGAGCATTTGTTCGAGTTGGAAGCTAGAGTTGGTGGGTTGACATTAGGTACGTTGAGTTGGCGGTCTGCAAACGTACGTGAACTCCTCGGGTAAGTTGGGATTGTCCAGCATGCCAGCCGCCTATTATTACACAGAGCTCACAAAAGAACGCTCGTTTGTAGCGATTATAAATCACCTACCTTGCGCCTATCCTTTGAACCAAGCTCAATCATCTTCGACGAGTCAATACCAAGCCTGTATGCGCGTCAGAGCGACTCCACGCGACCTTAACTGTGCACACCCACTCTTCTATATCCTCCACCGTGATGCCTATCCATTCTAATCGAGGAGCAACTAGCTGGTCGTTCTCGTGTGCCATAGATTTTGAGCCTAGCCGATATGTCATGAGAATTTCGAGTCCGTGTGGATCTCCGTCAACGAGGGCGAGAAGAGGTACACTGCATATAGACCAGCAGGTCAAACCCCATAACGCATGGGTTATAAATACTCACTGCTCGGGTAGTTGCGCTGAGAGTGCAGCTACGAGTTGGCGGGTGGCCAAATCGGGGTATCCTTTGCCCTGTCGAGTTGGACGTCAGTGGCAATTGGGCGACCCTGGATTCGGGAGAAACTTACGGTGATAATAATACCGTGGCCTATATCTGCATGATTTGTAGCAAAGCTCAGTTGAACGAGCGTTTGAAAAACCGCCTGGAAATCGTGAAATACAACCGAGCTACATAAATGGAATCTGTGTGCACCTCTTTCTCGATTACGAGAACCCACTGGCATTTCTCATCGACCTCTATCCTGACAATGTCTTCGCCCACGGGAATAAGAGTTCCCTTTGCATCGGCGGTCGGTCAATGTTCCGTTGGTGGCAAGTTTGTATACCTCATGGTCTAACCCACGAATAATTTCCCCATGACTAAGATATAGTGTCAAGCATGAGCTGAAAAAAACGCCTTTGAGCGCTGCTCTCTGTTTGCAGATTAAACACCATGCAACGAAGAAATAAGGAGAAGACGTACTATGTTGAGGTCTGCACGCCGTAGTCCCCAGGTAGCTGCAAGGTCGTCAACCAGCTGTGATTCCAAAGATTAGCGCACGAGCTTTTAATCGATACGAGAAACACACGATATCCACGACAGATTGTTTCCCAAACAAAGGTATGTCACCATAGAATATGTCGCTATTCATTGAATGTTAGCTCAAATTGCTTCGTACGACACCTGTATGATGCCCACCGTTTGGTTATTGGGACATTATCTCGCAAGGCTTGATGAGACATTTCGGCTATCTTGTGGGCTTGAGCTGCCAGTGCGCCGCATGTAAGCTTCGTTGTTATGTGCGTTCGAGCAACGCATCTATCTACCCATCGTTTTCATGGTGCTGAATCCTTTCCTTGGCCAGAGTAGGCGCCGTTTTGCGGTACTACGAATTGGTAACCTTTCACACGCCAATAATTAGGGTTGGGGACAGAATGTATGCGTACCTGGTACCTTGTTTCCCTTGTCTGCGGCGACTGGCAATGTTAAACGACCAAGACTATCCACGAATCGCATGAGCATCGGATCCACAGTTATGT